>PVKS010001975.1:0-126388 GCA_004027875.1 Aplodontia rufa
CTCCGCTCTCCGTCCTTGCAGTTCCCGCACCACCTCCCCTGTGCAAACCTCTGCTCTGTGCTTATTAGGAAGCTCTTTCCAGTCACTGATCCTGCCGGCAGACAGTGCACAGGTCCGGGAGGTGTCCTTGCCAGTACGCTGACTTTAAAGCTGTGCGGGATTTTTCCCCCCCTGCAGAAGGGACTCTGGCAAGCGGGAACGTAGGCTGGAGAGTGCAAATGCCTGCCGGCGGGATAGCCGGCGGGCACCGCCGCGCGGGTGCGTGGGACAAAGAATCCCTGTTCGCTCGCTGGTAGGTTTCTATTCCCCAAAACCAATGCTGAGATCAGAACTGGTGATTCATAATGCCTTTTCCCAAAACGCACCTTAAAGAACTGATGAGAAGCCGAAGATCTCCTGATCAGTCACGGGGGTGCAATGGAAGCCTTTTGTCTTCAGGACGCCATCTTGAAGAGCTCTCTGCTTTCGTATTTTGTGTGCTGAGCTGTGCAGCCTGCTGAGTGGATAAGGCCATTCCAGCTCTGCTTTTCCTGTCTGTGTGTACATCTCCTCACCTCTCAATGAGGTGATGGCTGGTTCTATCCCTTGCCTTTGCAAGAGAACAAAAAGATGCCTGCCACATGTCCACTCCACTGGAACAGAATCTAGTCTTGTCCATGCACATAAATATTCCCTCAGAAGTGGAAATTGTTAAAATTTTAAAAATCTTGATGTTTCTGCCGAGATGTGGACAGAAGATGACTTACTGCCTGTTCAGAATGCATTTCCTGAGCCTGGATCCAGGACTACTTCATATCTCTTATGTCAAACAACCTGTATTATAATGCAGTTGATCTTGGCAGCAGGGAACATCATTAAGTGATGTGACAATTATCAAGCAGTGGCCTGCAGCATAGTCCCATGAGATCCCCAGAGAAGTTCATTCAGTCTTGTTTAATTCTATGACCTCTAGCTCCAACAATTTTACTAGAATTGCCTTTCTAGGAAATTTGCAAGACTGCTGAAATGTTAGATTTTCACAGATAGTTTTGGACTCAGTATTGAAAACTCATCAGTACACAGAAAAAAATCCATATTGCAGCTTGTGGAAACTCAAGGTTCAGGCATTTTCATTCAGGGAGAAAGCAACGGAGCTGAAATTCTCTGAGAGCCAATTTGAGAGGGAAGGATGATGCTTGTGAGTGACTCAGTGGGACAACAACAGTCATGACCATGTACCCGAACTGTTGGCTTGGCCTGTCTTTGTCTTTCCTCTGGTGGCCAGGCTATGGATACTCAAGATTAGACATGTCAACTTCTCAGCTTCTCTCTTCTCCTAAGCTCAGAAGCTGCTAGGAGGCTTCTCACAAATTTGTGTGGATGCTTTCAGGAGATGCGTTTTGCTTAATATAATCAATCTTCTTTAAATGTTTTGCTACTGTCACCAGCTGGGCTGAAATAAACTCTGATGATAGTCTTTGCTAGCTGAGGCCTGATGGGAATGTACCAGTAGGTGATTCAATACACTGACCTAAAGGAGTTAATTTCTGAATAACATTTCCCCCAGAGATTGAACACCACTGGTTTCCTCATGTGCTAATGAAGGGTGTCCAAGTTTCCTCATCTGTAAGGTTCAGGTAATAACTGAATCCCTCTGATCAGGAAACAGATCACTTGAGTTAGTAGATGAAAAGATTCAGCTGCTTTTGAATATTCACTCATTTATTTCTGTTCACCCTAACAGAGGGTCCCACCTTACACCACATTCAGAAGACATTTTTCTGACAGAAGAAATATTTCAATAGGTATTGGATGCTTCAGTAACTAATATAAATGTTTCTAGCAATTCTTGTTTTTTTCCATATTCCATCAGCTTAGCAGATTAGTCTGGGTGCTGTTATTAAAGATACTTGCCACAAAGCCCATCATTGATTCACTACTCACAAGCAAAGTGAAACTTCAAACCTTGGGGAGGATCATTTTGAGCATTTCCCAGGAGAAAAGTTTTTTTCCTCGTTTTTTCTCAACTCATTTAATTACAATAATTGGAAGGATTTGGATGAACTCCAAAAGGAAATTATGCTAAAACCCTGTTGCACACACTTCACTAAATCCAAAGCTGAAAGCGTTGTCTTAGCTTTTTAGGAGAGTAAACATGGGAGCCAGTGGAGACTGAGGAGCTTGACCAGAATACACAATAGTATATGATTCAAGAAAATAGTTGGGAACACAAAGCGAGCCTCTGCCATTCATGGGGAATTACATACCGATTCCTTCTTTTTCATGCTCTCCATAAGGATGATGAACAGATGCTGTGCTTGGATTCAGGTGTATGTGAAAGTCTTCTGTATAGTCACCAATAGCTGGTCCCTCAAAGATTGATTTAGAAGCCTGAAATGAAAACCCATGTCAATTAGGTCAACCCAGCTCCTCTTTGATACATGCTTTTTCCCCAAAATTTATTTTGGTACCAGCAATTACACCAAGAGGTGCCTAACTGCTGAGCCACATCCTCAGACCTTTGTTTTTTTACTTTGAGACAGGGTATTGCTAAATTGCTAAGGCTGACTTTTTTTCCCTTTTTTTCCCTTTTTTTAATATCATATACCATTTTATTTTATTATTTTATTAATTTTTATTAAGACATTTAGTTACTGTACAATCATAAATGCATATAAAGTAAAATACAATATGCATATATTCTTTTTAATGAAAAAAATAATATATATATAGATTCTGAAAATTAGATTTACCCCTAAGTGCCCCCTACCCAATTACCCACCCTTATCCCTTCTCCTTAACAATAAATCTCTTTAAACTTGTGATCCTCCTGTCTCAGCACCCAAGTTGCTAGGATTATAAGCATGAACCACCATACCTGGCTCCAAATTTATTTTTAATTGATGCAAAATCATCCAATTATGGGACATGTTATGGTATTTTATATCTTTTTCTACAATAATTAAATATTAGTATTTAGCATATCCAGCATCTCACACATTTAGCATTTCAGAAATCCTGTCTATTTTGAAATCTTTAATATCATAGCCATTCTGAAGTATCATGGAAATATTATAGAACATAAGAAAGCATTATGAAGATTTTAGATAGGAATGTTGTCTTCCTGTCTTTTTCTCACAATAGTTATCTCAACTGAGATAATTTTAAATAAAATACATTTAAAAATAAATCCCTTTAAATGTCCCAGAACTTTACAGAGTAAAGTAGGAAGGTTGGTTTAGTTCTTCTCTGTTGTTCTTTTCCTTTTTTTCCATATGATATGTGTTTAATATCCTCTTTCTCAAATTATCATTAGAAAATGCCTTCAAATTAATCATCTGCATCTTGGTAGGAATCAACTGTGTCACTGCCTGCAAACTACAATGCCATCCCTATTAGTGCAAAGAAAGGTTATATCTCAGTCATGAATTTTGGGGCATCAAGAAGCAGAAATAGCTTATGATTTAGGTCATCCCTGTTTATGTCAATTGTTTGGTCTTTTGCAGTGAATATAAAGCTTGAGCTTCTGATCCAAAAGGAGAGATCATATTGGCTATTTTATTTAAAAGATAGTTTTTCTATAGAAGAATGAATAAAGGTAGGAGAGATGCATGACTTACAGTCAATGCAGTTATGCTTTGAATACACATAAGTTACACCTAACTTTTAATTGATCTTTCCCTAGCCTGGCAAGAAAGGGAGCCATCAAATGGCAGGGAATGGAATATTGTTTTTTAACATACTGTTCAAAATAAGAAGGATCAACTGTCTATCAAGAACTAGTGGCAAATTTTCCATAATTTCCCAGTATTTTACAATCTACACATTACTTTCACTATTGAAGTATCAGCAACTCTTAGACAAAACAGCAAGTTCTTTCATTTGGTGCTAATAGGATAATAGATAAGAAATTTGTCCAATTTCACAGGCAGGACATTTAGCTTCAGGAGCCCAATGTTTAGAGTTGCATAGCAAATAATTGGCAGAGTCAGAATCAGAAACTAGTTCTCAGAATGAGTGCTATTTTTCTGATTCTGACCTTTTGCTCTGCCATGCTGCCTCTTTCTGCCCCAAGTGCACCACACCACTATCTCTTTTCATTGCTCTGGACACTGCAGCAGATAATTGCAGGATTTCCTGGAACATGAAAGCAAGACTGGTATTACTTAAAAGAAACCAAGATGACAAACTTGATAATGACTTCAGATGACTGGTCTGCTGTGTCCTGGGATGTGTGGCGTTCCCCTGAGACCACTAAGTTGAATATTATAGTGACTTTTTTTTGAAAAGAACAACATTCCCTAGAATGAAACTATACCAAGGACCTTAAAAATCATTGGGGGTGGAGGTGACTACTGGAGCGGTGTCTCAGCTGTTAGGGCACTTACCCAGCTGCACAAGTACACAAGTTCAAACCCCAGCACCATGTACACGATGTCTCAGAGCAATGAAAGTTGTACAAAAAACTAAATTAAAATTCTCTCTCTCTCTCTCTCTTTCTCTCTCCTCTCCCCAACTCTTAAAAAATCATTCAGGGGGATGAAGGATTGGGTTACCCTTTCATACTTTCTTTTCTAGGAAGATCCATATCAATATTTAGAAAGATAGATTGGTCCAGATAAGGGGTAGATACCAAATATTCTTTCAAGATTTTCTAGGTTATTCTGGGTGACTTTACAGTAGTAGCTATAGACCAAACTTTGCTCATTCATTTAATAGATGTATGGAGAATGTCAACTTAGTACCAGACACTGTAGTATGTGCCAGAGAAACAAGGATAGATAAGACATATACTTCCAGGCTTCAGTGAGTTATGTGCCAAAGGAGTATAATAACATTTACCAGTGATTCGACTGCAATTTTCAATGGTAGAGAAGTTGAGAAGATTGTGACAGATAATCTAAAGGGTTCAAGGAAGTTTCCTCTGAGGAAGCGCTGATTTATCTGAGACTGGAAAAAAGGACAGAGACTGGAAGAAAGGATGAGTTGGAGGGCAATGGAGCTGGGAAAGAGCAGGTGAACCTGGTGTGATTAGGCCTATTTTGGGAAGGTTAAAAAAGGCAGTATGGCTGGACCATGAAGAGTACTATATTTTGGATCTTGAATGTCCTCCAAAGATGCATGTGGTGATGGCTTGGTCTCCATCTTGGTGGTGTGGGGAGATGTTTGAAGCATTAAGAAGCAGGATATATATTGGAGGTTTTAAGTCACTGGGGATGTACCCTTTAAGGTGATATTCATGACTCCTTATTTTTTTTTTTGGCCCCCTGAGCAGGAGGTGAAGAGTTTTGCTCCATTTGATGTGCCCACCATGTTGTGCCAATGGGTCATGGACTGAAACCTCCTTAAGTGTGAACCAAAATAAACCTCTTGTTTCTGTAAGGTGATTATCTCAAGTTTTTATTACAGTAAGAAAAAGCTGATTAAATAGAGCAGATTAGAAAAAACAAGATTGGGCTGCAAAGAGGGTGAGCAGGGTCATGATCAATGGGAACTTTGGAGATTGTGTTGGAGGTTTCTGATTTTATCCCCAAGCCAATGAGAATAGATTGAAACATTTAAGGAGAGTTATATGATCACATTTGTGTTGTCAATTAATTTTCTTGAAAAGCACTCATACCTGGGCATATATCCACTCAAATGGAAACCCAAGTGGATGCATCTAGAGAGTTCTGCAGTATCAAGTGTACATAAATGCTGTACATAATTAGCAACAAAAGGGACTCCTCTGACTAGCCACTTGATAGGTCTGATCAGTCATCTGCAGGTGTTTAATTTTTATAACAATTCAAAATTTGCTTTTCATCTGTAATTATCTGTTAAAACATTCAAATTACTTAAGGTCATTAACTGTCTGAGGGATCTGTCATTTGCATCCACTCTGCCACTTTGCAAAAATTGAGGAATCATATGCAATTTGGCTAATTGAGGTTTTTACTGATAAGGAGAGCTTGAAGACATGAACAATCTTATACTATTAGGCCCAGTTTCACAATTGAATAAGAGCTTTAATAAGTTATTTAGCAACAAGTACCCCAGGATTCAAGAAGTATGTTGATGTTTCCAAAGTGGAGAAGCCTATCACTGATGGAACAAAAATGATGCGGGGTGGAACAAGAGTGTTTTGGTCTATACAAAGCATTGTTATATTCATTAGATATCAAATAACTTATTCTGGTTGATTCCTTTCTCTATCCTTGTAATTGCATCAAGAAGAAAATGCATTTTGGTAACTTTTTTCCTTTAAATGTTCTCTAAAATATGTGGACTTCTGCCTTAACAAAAAAGGAACAGATGTTAGACCGCATGCCTTCAGCAGAATTTTAATAGCATTGTTTTAAATAAGATCCCACATAATATTTCCTGATTCCATAGTGTCATGATTTACAAGGAGCAGTGCTCCAGAGATATCCTCTGTAGCTCCCCGCCCTGGGTTCTGGAGCGGGGAGCGGTGGGAATGGCCTCGGGGGACCTTTTGCCATTCCCTGGGGGGCCAGCAGGACATTGGGAACCGGCTGCCGGCACCGGAAGGACAGGTCTGGGGAAGGGGGAAAAGGAATCGCTCCTCGCAGCGTTCCTGTGCGAGAAGTGGGCAGAATGGCCCAGCATGCCATCCTTCGAGGGGCCGAGTTAGGGAGGGGTTGGGGCGAGGAGTCGCTCCTCGCAGCGTTCCTGTGTGAGAAGCGGGTAGAACGGCTTAACGCTGGACCGTCCTCCGAGGGGCTGAGTTAGGAAGGGTGGGGGAGCCGGGAACAAGGGGGCAAATGCCGGCAGCTGGAACACGGGACCTGGATCTTCTAAGCTGCTGATCTCTCTGATGTCTCTGCTGCTGCTGCTGCTGCTGCTGCTGCTTCTACTGCTTCTACTTCTGCTTCTGCTTCTTCTGACTGCTTCTGTGCTCTCTTCCTTCAGGACACGGCTGCTTGCTTGCTTTTCTCTGGCTACTGCTTCTCCTTTGGCTGCTTGCTTCCTGGGCCGCTCTTGCTTCTTTTGGCTGCTTCCTTTACCTGACTAGCTGTTACTCTATTTAACCATTACAATAGCCAATAGGATACAATACAAACACCTTTCTCCAATTGTAACAAATGAGTGGCCGAATAGCTTAGTCATGCGGTCAGGCAATTTGCTAATTACAAGCCAGCCGAACCTCTGAGAGTTATTTACCACCAATTCTCCTACAAGCCAGCTGAACCTCGTGTTCCCAACATCCTCATGGCAATATTGTGAGGCAAGTACACATGAGGTCAACTTGGCAGAAGAGGAGCCTGTCCTAAGGAAGTTAAATGATGTATGTTAATTCAGAGCCTGATGACCTCCACGTTTGAGATGAGTCTATTCAGCCTTGTCTCCATGATGCTGCTTTTCCTGTGTGTTCTCAGTGTGTCCTTCATTTTATTAATCTTCTGCATTGCAGGTAGAAATTACACTTATTGTTTGCAGAAAAATACTTTCCTTTTTTATATATCATGTATTTGTTCAGAGAATATTTGAAGGAAATCAACCACGTAGGGAAAATAATGGGAAATTGGTAAAGGAGGACGATGGCAAAGAGCACATGAAAATTTGGAGATTGCTTCTAACTTTTTTTTTTCTAAACAAATATTTGCTTTGCTAAGCCAGATATTTTCTGCTTGGTACAAAGGCTTATTCTGTCTGCTTTTTTTAAGAGAGAGGTACAGTGAGAGATACAAAGAAAGAGAGAAACAACCTCATTTAGTTTTTCACATGGCCTTAATTGCTCCAACACTCAGTTGTGTATGTGCTGCTGGGGTTTGAACCCAGGTCCTCATGCTTGCAGGCAAGCACTGAAACTGCTGAGCCACTGCTCCAGCCCCTATTCTGTCTGCTTTAAAGGATCCTTTATAATTTTGTCCTATTTTCTTAGGATTTTGGAAGTGCAGTGTGTGTGTGTGTGTGTGTGTGTGTGTGTGTGTGTTAGTTACTAACAAGGGATTGAACCTAGAGGCCTTTATCACTGAGCTACATCCTCAGTCCTTTGAGTCAGGGTCCGGCTAAATTGCCAAGGTTGGCCTTGAACTTGGCCATCTTACTGCTTTAATCTCCCAAATGTCTGGGCTTACAGATTTGTGCCACTATGCCTAGCTGAGAGCCTGCTTTAAATGATTGATTTTCTAGTTCTTCCCACTTTTTTTCTGTATGACATTGGACTGACTTAAGAATTTTGACCATGATACCTAATCAGCAGCAAAATTAGAGATAAATCCATTTTAGATTTCTTTTTAAGACACTGGAACAGTGATTGAAAATTTCTTCACATCCAAACACGGTTGTAATATTTTGTGAAATTGCACTTTTAGGATTGGTTCCTTGACAAAGTGGTCTTATTTATGGAAACTGTTGATTTGTGGCTCCATATGTACTAATGTTATTTTTGGTACACATAAAATTAGAGGGCTTTATGATAGGAAATATAATATTTTAAGTGAAGAAATCTATACATGTATCTCCATTTAAATGCTGCACTGATGCTCTGGAGTCTTTAGATGAATCACAGAGTAATTTAGAGTAGGTCAATATTTATGTAGGGCTCAGGATAACTAACAAAAATCCCCATAGTTTGCAATTAATATTCTATTAAAATGCTGATATTATGGTCCACATGTAGGAATACTTTCCTCATAATAAATGTAATTATCTGTAATATCAGATTTTTTAAAGAGAGAAGGACAGTGAGAGAGACAGAGAAAGAGGGAAACAACTTTATTGAGTTTTTCATATGGCCTTCATTGCTCCAACACTTAGGTGTGTACGTGGTGCTGGGGTTTGAACCCGGGTCTTTGTGCTTGCCAGACAAGCACCGAAATGGCTGAGCTACCACTCCAGCCCCAATATCAGATTTTTATTCCTAGCTATGAAAATCAGAAAATGCATTTAGAATTCAGTGAGACTCTAAGAGCTAATATCAATTTAATTAATGGTTTTTGAGTAGAGGAGTCCTGTTAATCCCATAGATTCTATTAGTTTCTTCAGACACAATATGAAAAAATTTTCCTTATGTAAGTAAAAAGCTTACCCAAATTGAAAGCCATAGACTTCAGCAGTCAAGAGACTCTGCATGATAGGCTGGCTCCCTCCTCTCTCATGGGCCCCATCTTCCCTCTCCACTTCTCTGCTCTTGGTTCATCAGCCTCCTTGCTACTCTCTACTTGATATACAGTTCAAGGTCTTTGCTTATGAAAATTCTTATTCCAGGAACACCCTTCTTGCACATGCACACATCCTCCCTTCCTCCAGCTCTCTACTCAAATGCCTTCCCATCAGAAAGGACATTCCTGACCATCACCTATGGTGAGCACTTTCCATCGCTCTCCAGCCTTTATTTCACCAATGGCACTTGTCAACTTTGATACGTCCCCACAACAGACTGCAAGTATGCAAGTACTTTCTTTAACTTACTTCTCACCTTGCAGAATAGGGTCTAGACAGAGGAGATTTTTAATAAATATTTATGGAACAAGAATGGGAGGGAGAGAGGAAAAGAGTTTTCTTTTAAGATCCAACAGAAAGCATCCACCCTTTATTGCTGTCAGCTAAAACAGCTCCAAGCAAAACCTTCCTTGCTCATACATCTTCTATACCTCAGTGTTACCTGTTGAGCAAGTCTGAATGATGTAGCCTGACTTTCACACTTCTACACAGCCTAGGATAAATAGACCTTCCTGTCTCATCTCCCTATCCTATATGTAACTGACCCCAAGCTGTTTTCCAGAGACTGCCTGAAATTCAGAGCTCCCCCACCTGAGTCCCCTGTACACCAGGATCCCAAGATCCTTGAAAAGTGGTGCTAGAATTCTGACTGCTCCATGGACTGGAGGTGTGACTTCAAAGCAGGCTGCTTAAAATCTCTGTGCCTTCAGTTCCCCATATATTAAGTAAAGGGGATGATTGTTATCTTCTTGGGGCTGTGGAGAGGAGCTAAGAAAATCTGGCTTCAAAAGTACTATGCATGGTGCCCAGTATAGCATGTCCCTTCCATGAGCTAGGAGGAATTAGGCAATGCTAACATTAGCATAAAGTCTGACCTTGCTGATGGTTCAAGCCCACTTCACAGGAAAGACACTGATGCCAGTTCAAGAAGTTTGTCCCAGACAGCACTGCTAAGCAGAAACTGCCCCCAACTCTCACTCTGAACCCCAAACACACATATGAAACAATTTAAAAGAATGAGAATGAGTTACTCAACAACAGGAGTTGCACATCAGACTAGCTGGAAGGGGCACGGTTGGTGTGGGGTACATTAGTATCATGTGATCACAGCTTTTAGAACCTTAACAGTACTGGTTTCACATCCCTAATCCATGAATACAAAATCCAAACCTTTCTGATGCCAATGTGATGACACAAGTTAAAACTTCCACACCTGACCTCCTGTGACAGCTCATACCTATCAAAATGGAATATTTATGAAGTTGCCTTCAGGCAGCAGGGATAGGTGCAAAAGAAGTGTAGAAGAATTGCATGTGTAGATGTGGCTCCTGTCCCTACAATATCTCATTTTGTGCATTCAAATATCCTCAAAAATGGAAAACATTCAAAACACTCTTGACCCAGCATTTCAGAAAAAGAAGAGTATCACCATTCTGGCTGGATGTTCCAAATTGATGATAACGACCTGGGTAGGGGGTCATGCAGTGCAGGATGTCCAGCAGGATGCCTGGCCTCTTCCTGCTGGACACCAGGGGCACTCTCAGCTGTGACAACCAAAATGTTTCTAGAGAGAGTCCTGGGGTAGGGTGGTCATACTGAGCAACATATACTTACACTCTTTTTTTTTTAATTCCAATTCAATGGGTTGACCAGAATATTACTTGGCAATCCAAATTTGAGGGAGGGCAAAGTTTTTTCCCTCGTTCATTAAGAATGACTGAGGTAAATGGATGGCAATGGAAGAAATCATGCTGAGTGAAGAGAGCCAAACCCAGACAATCAAAAGTTGAATATTTGTGAAGGACAGAACAAAACCCAGGATTGGGCAGAAGGTTGTGAAACTCATATATTAAACCAGCAAAGGGAAATTGAGGGGAAACAGAGATATGTGGGTGGGGAGAAGGGGTGAGGGGAGATGCCTGATCAAAGAGAGAGGGAGTGAGGATTGGCAGGGATCTGGAAAGACAATCAACTATGTAGAATACTCTTTTCACCCATTACAGTCCAAAGAATACTTGTGCAATTGTTTAATTCTGGAAAATTAACAATCTAAATATTTATATTGCTTGTAGAGGTGAAATATAGAAGAATAAAGTAACTGAGATAGTGGTGATGTAGGTTAATTTGGGTTTAAGAATAAATGAATATCATATTGCTAGTTTATATACATTTATGATTGTATAATTACTCAACTCCTTAATAATTTTTTTTAAATAAAAAATGATTATAAGTGTAAAAGAAAAAGAATGACTGGGTTATAGTAAAACTATGGAATTCCATGGTAAAAGACTGTTCCTCAAACCTTCCTGGAGGGCCCCACTTCTCAAATCCTATTCCTCCAGGGGCCTTGAGGCTCAATCCCCAATCACATGCCACTCAACAGCTGTGCACATGCTCTGAAGCCAATGCTTCCATGTAGAGAAGGGAAAACTGAGTCCCAAAGAAGAGAAGGGACCTGTGGAAGGTTTTGAATGAGTTGGTGGCATAGGGCACCACAGCAAGGCCCTGTCCCATAGATGCCTTGCTGACACTCTCTTGTCTGCAGCTACACTCCTCAATTGGGCCAACCCACCATTTGCTTACAAACCAAAAACCAGGCTGGCCCACATGTTCTACAGTTGATACTGGGCTGACAACTCACAAGATGCACACATAGTGCAATGGGGTGCCAGGCAATGGGAGTGGGCAAAAAGAGAAGCGAAATACAGACACACCTCATGAACACGGACACACACCCCATGAACATGGACATGCTTGCACACACAAACACAAAATCACATCCTTACTTCTTTATACATCACACAGACATCACACAAATACAGACTCATAACCTCAAAAGCATTTACACACAGAGACACAGACACATAATACCAAGAAATACACTTAGATATCAGCAGTCAGAAGCAGCTACATTCTCATATACACATAATCAGAACCAGAGGTTCTTGCCCAAACAAGTATATATGTGCGCACACCCCCCACACTCACTCTCTCTCTCTCTCTCTCACACACACACACACATACACACAGAATCCAGACATCTGAATATTATCCTAGCCCCCACCACTATCAACACTCCACACTTCTACAGGGATCTGGGAGGTCCGTGGCTATAAATCCAGCGGCTTGACTAAGCTCCAGGCTGGCCCAAGAAAGACTGAAAGGTAGGAGAGACAGCTCAAACCTGTCTGATGTCACCCTCCTGTGTGTGGGGAGGTAAGGGTAAGGTGGCAACCTCTGATAAGGAAGCAGTCCATGGGCCCTGACATTGGACCCCCAGGGAAGGGACCACCTAGCTCCTAGAGGTGGCTACAAGGACTGAGAATGTGTGGGTACAGGAGGAAGTCTTTATGTCCCCAAACTGAAACTCTCCCCTTTGCGAAAATCTGGTCCCCTCCCCCAACAGGACTGCCTGCTCCAGGGGCTTCTCTCTCCTTTCAGATCCCCTCGCTGACACCCACATATCTGTTCCTTCATGAAACCGGGTCCCACCCAGACAGTTCAAGGTATGTCCCCACCTGGAGGATCCTCATGCCCCTGCACACAGCATAGACTCCAGCGGCTCCCCATTCCTCAAGCCCCACACCCCGCAACCCCACAGACCACACCTCCAGACCTGAGGAGGTGCAAGCCCCCCCCACCTGAGCCCACCTCTAATGTGGTCCAACCCGCCGCCAGGTGTCACACTTCCAGGAGCTTCCATGCCCCCACCCAAGGAAGCTGTGACCTCCCGGAAGGCTGCCCAGCATCCACCTCCTTCTTCACGGTGCAGCAGCTTCTTCGGGGGTCTCCACCACTGGGGGCTCAGCCCAAAGGTGGACACGAGGATGAGTGCGTGGTGGGAGCGTCGGCGTAGTCCTCCCTCCTGTAGCCACCCGCTAGCGCCCGCCTCATCCGCGAGGGCCCAAGCCATGACTCACGCAGGGTCTGTTAGGCTCTGGTCGGGTCAGGGCAGCGGGCAGCAAACTGTGACCTGGCAGGAGCATTGGCCGCGATGCCTTCTTTGGCGCAGGTGGCTTCTGGGCTGGGTTCTCTACTGCAGCTGCGCGAGGCGGGCCGAACTCCGGGGACCGCCCTACATCATGACGTCACAGCTCCGCGGCCCCGCCCTCAGGAAGACACCTGCCGCCAGACCCATAAGGGTAAATGAATGTTGATCTAAGAAAATAATGGTTCCTGCAGGCCCCTCCTGAACTCATTGCAATGGGAGTCCAGAGGAGAATCTGTGGGAAGAATGACCAGATTCTGGGGAACGCGTGCCATTTGCCAGGTTCCCACTGGGGATCTTGAGTTGTTTCTCTTCTAATCTGCCTTCTCCCTCCAACTGCACTTCCTCATCAATGAACTCAAAACACCTGAGGAAAATGTTACCAGAAGGGCTAGGTGTGCCCTTTGCAGTGTGTAGATCAGCACCCTAAACATTTAACACCTGTGGATGGGATTCAGGACAGAATGAGTGTGCAGTGGAATATTATATAGTGAAGAGTGGGGGGGAGGAAGGTGTATTTTATGTTCCATTTGTGACAATAACTAAGTGATGTAGGCATTTGGGCTTGCCTGAAAATTTAGAAAGAAGCATGAAAGAAAGCATTATGTCCCACTTAGGAGGGCTACCTCGGAAGTGAAATGGAGAGAACTTTCTCATATAGACTTTTACCATGAACACTCACTTCCTTTTCAAGTAAAAATAAATTAATGGAAGGAGCAGTTTAAAAATATCATATCCATGTGGTAGACTTCTATGGCTCAATTTTCAAAACTAGTTAGGTATATATGCAACATTTTGAAATTATTTTCAGAATTTATTTTAAGGCCATATTGGTGGATCTTTGTGTCCTTAGTCCATGTCTTTTCAAGGACAGAAAATAAATGAGCATGTTCTAGAATATGTGCAATATTTATGATCTCTGCTACTTGATTCAAGTTTAATTTCATGTGTCTCTTTGCTTTTAAAATTTTCCTAGTCATTCAATTGACTATTTATAGAATTATTTATACAATTATTTATCTATTTGCAGAGATAAAATTAGGATTTTTGGATTCCAAAGGCAAAATGACAAAAATAGCCTACTAAGGGACACACAGCACCCCAACCCCACCCATTCTCCACTCACAATAGTTCTATTATTTCTTTCCACTGAAAATGGATGCAAATTCATACAAGTGTTGGCACTTTCCCTGTCTATAGAAAAGCAGAAGTCCTGTGCACACTTTTGGACTTTGCTTTTTTTACTTTAATATTGAGATGGAGTTATTTTCATCAAGTAAGATGGAAACCATTGACCAATAAACAGGATGGTAATTATATAGAAAACATTTTAAATTACCAAATGCTGCTATGTATTATGTACATATTTCACAGCATCTGGTAGATTTTGAGAGAACACAGTGAACTGATGATGGTGGTTGATTTTCAAGAGAAGGCAGGAGGATATAGGAAGACAGAAGTGAAGTTTAGCTGTCTCTACAATGTTTTTGTTGTTTTAAGGGGAGAAGAGATTCATATACAGTTGGTCCTCCATTATCCCCCAATTGCACATCCACAGATTCCAACAACTGCAGATTTAAAATACTTAGAAAACAAATCACACCTATATTGAACATGTGCAGAATTTTCCCTGCCATTATTTCCTAAAACAATACAGTCTATCAACTATTTCAACAACATTTACATTGTATTCATAGTTCTATGTCATCTAAATTATACAGAAGAATGTGCAAAGGCCCTATGGAAATACTACACCACGTAACATAAGGAAATTGAGCATCCCTGTATTTTATTATCCATGGGGCTTCCTGGAAATAGTGCCCTGTGGATACCAAGAGACAACTGTATTATGCATGTCACTAAAAGGCCCATCTTTCATGCTGGTATAAAAAGCTAAAACACAAACCAAAAAGGGACCAGCAAATGTTGCTCATCTAATACCCACTATCTCAGAAGATGGGGTATGGATGGGAAGTGCATGGCCTCTAAAAGGTCACCTATGTACTGCTGCTGGAGTCTCAAGACAGGAAGAAGTTCTGCTGGCTGAGATTTCAGCTCTGGGAAGACTGAGAGGTAAAGGAGCTTCAGAAGAGTGGGTGAGGCTGCTCAAGAGGAGCTGATGGCCTGGCCCTTAAAATCTGGTTCTAATTCTGCTCCTGGCTAGAAATCTCCTCTAGAGAACTTGGCTTCCTAGCTTCAGGTAAATGAGGGGCCACTCCTGTTCCCCTCAGTCATCTCAGAGATGACTTTGACCTCTGCATCCCCACCCCTCAACCTCCACCATTACAGCACCCACCTTTAACAGCTCTGTGAAACTTGAGACTTCCAGCTAATGCTTTAGTTCATCTGAGAATAACCAATTGTGTTGATAGTTCCACATTTGTTTTTTAGAGAGAGAGATAAAGAGAGGGAGAGAATCAATTTTATTGGTTTTTCATCTGGTTTTCATTGCTATGACACTTAGTTGTGTATATGGTGCTGGGGTTTGAACTCTGGATCCTTGTGCATGCCAGGCAAGTGCTAAAAGTGCTGAGCCACTGATCCAAAATGACTCCATTTTTACTGTCCTGTACACATGTCTTTGCTCCACAACCTCATAGTCATCATCCACTCTGATGCTAGGCTTGGCCATGTGAATGGCTTCCATCAGTGGATGTTAGCAACCTGGACAGAGCAGAGACTTAAATCACATGTGGGCATTTCTGCTTTTTCTCCTTAGCATATGCTGTCCTGTGACAGCATGTGTGGAATGGCCTACTGGAGGGTGAGGCACATGGAGCAGGGCTGAGTCCCCTTCACAGGTTAGAGAACCCAACTGGGATCACTGAGCTTTTAGGTCCCAGCCATTGAGAGCAGGAATCAGTGCTCCCTACCCAGCCCTGCTCAGAGCATAGCTTCTAGGCTGATCCCTAAGCCATGACCAAAGCTAAGATGGGCCATGCTGATCCCTGGAGAAACTGGATTTGTGTGGCTAGCTGTTATGTGTTTCTCCTGTGGCCATAGGAAGGACACATTACTGGTAAAGAAGGCACTTGTTTAAACTCTTTCTTTGGCCTCTTAAAGTGGATGTTATTTCTGCTATGGCTACTGGAAAATTCTGGATATTCCAGGATGTAAATGACAGTATCAGTAACACTACCGTGTTACATAGTAAGCATTTGTTGATTATATGAAAGTCAGGAAATTTGCTAGTCATTTCATAAATATTATCTAATTTGAGTTGTATACAAACCACTATATGAATGAATAGTCCCATTGTTTAGATGAAAAACTGAAGACCAGGAGAAAAGTTCTGGCAGGAAACCTACAGTCAGTCCTGGTTCCAAAGTCTTCCCTCAAAAAACAAAACAAAACAAACAAACAAGAAGCAGTTAAGCTTGACACTGTCTCGAGGCCCTGAAGCCCAGCACATGAAACCTTCAACACTCCTCTTAGAACAGTTTGATTAGGCAGATCCCAGCCTTCACTCCCCTATTTGCCGCGTTCGACCAGTGAAGCGGCAATAATGACACGCACATGCTTGTTGCTTGCTTGCGGAGATCTCTTGCTCGCTCTCTCTTTATTCAGGAAGTTGCACCACTTATATATCAAAGGTAACCCAATCAGCAGGTTGATGCTACGAGGAAGAAAACTCTGCTGCCGGCTCCTATTGGTTGTCTCTAGGTGGTCAGATATTGCAAGCATACGAACCAGGAACAGCACGAGGTCAGCTGACTCGGTTTGGCCAGCTGCCAGCCGCCATCTTAAAGCTGCCTGCGTAACGTGGGCCCCTGTGTGCCGCCCGCCACATCTCCCCTTTTTGTTTAAGATGAGACTGTGCCTGTCTTAGGTTGCCAGGATAGAGCTACATTCTTACCCATCATTGGGTGTTGAAGTACAACTTCTTCAATCCCTGTCTTAGGTTGATGTGTGCTCTTCCTGGTCTGACCCGTCTTTGACTACCAGTCTAGCATGCTCAGCCATACTTCAGGGGAGTGGCCAGCATCGATGGCTAGCAAAGCTTGGCGTAGAATTGCTGTCTGTTTACACTGGTTACCACGTAGCTTGTACATCCATCACACACCGATGCCAGATATGAGACACAGGGAACCACCAAAAGCCAGGAAGCCAAACCAATTTCTTCCCCAAGCAACAACAGATTAGAAATCCTACCATCCGTGATCATAGAAACAGAGGATATAACCATACAAGCAATAATAAAACAAAAGTTATGAGACAAGTTTTGCATCAAATTAGTTTAACAGCATTATGTCCGCTTGCAACTGTTCATTAATTTGCTGTTGAGTACTTAGGGCAATAGCAATTTTTTCAGCGAATTTATTTACCACTGTCCCTGTGGCCACTGAATGGTACATAGCCAGTCCTGCGGCTGCAGCAGCTGCAGTTTCAGCCACAATGGCTATCACAATAGCCTCTATAAATCCGAAGTCCCTTCAGGTTTGATAGAGTTGAACGTTCTGAGCATTCACCTTTATTTTCACTGGAACAGGAATTGTTGCGGGGACACAGAGGAGGGAGGAGTCAGGAATTCCCTTCTAGCAGGAACAAAGCTCAGTAGGGTTCCATGTCATTTTGATGTCCCAACAGAAGCAGAAAACTGATGCACAAGTCATTCCGGAATCTTTTGGGGACCAACATTTTTCTGTGGAAAAACACAAATACTACCTTGACCCCAGATTAAGACCGGGTCAGGTCCATGCCTTTGGTTATCAATGGGATCCTTTTACATGACTTGTGCATAGGGTCAGCCACTAGGATGCCAGTGGCCTTTGGCTGCGAGTATTATTGTTAACATCCAAAGTTTAAAAATTAAGAATAAAAGGATATGATTAAATAGGTCTCATGGGGCAGTATATTCCCCCTTTTTGTTTTTCAGTAGATAATTTTTGATGGTGAGATGTGCATGATCCATAATGCCTTGACCCTTTTTTAAAATCCATATTTTGATTTAATCCTTATGAAATTTTTAATGTTCTCAATCACTTTAAACCTTTTGTACTCTTTACATAGAATTATATCTGTTAGAATTTTAGTTCTTAATAACCTTGCTTTGTTTTAGTGAAGACCCAGATTAAAGCAATCTTAAGTTATCTTTTTAGTTTTCAATCTATAAAAGCACATTTAATAACCCCAAATGTATGTTATCTTATAGAAACACTCTAAACATTTATAGAACATTCTATTGGTTGTTCACCTAGAAAGCAAATATGTAAGTTAGTACTCTTAAATATATCTTTACTCTTATCTAAATGATTTAGATTGAACCCCTTTTTAAATGCTTAAATCACATGAATTAAAAATCATTTGGATCCATTTTTTTCTAAGTTTTGAGAGCTCATTTATAAGCCAATTTGGTACCACATTGAAAATACATATAACATACATTTAAAAACACATAGGACAGGTGCGCACATACACACACACACACACACACACACACACACCAACAGGAAACAGATTTTACAACCTTGCAGTAACTGACCTTTTGAATAAAGATAGCAATAAAAATCATTATTTTAAAAAACTTTAGTTAGATAAAATAAGACCTTTGAAAAATCCCTGCAGGTGCACGAAATAGGTGAATTCACCGGCAAAACCGAGCTCAAGATCCAAAGAATGAAATGGCCACATCCATTCTAATAAAAGAGCATTCATACATCTTTGGTACCAGAATTAGTGTTAGTCTGGGCATTGAAGGAATGAGAGCAGGCAAAATCCTCAGGAAGTTATTTTTAAAGGATAAAGGAAACCTATATAAGATCTTTCTAATCTCCTTTTTGTGTCCAAATGAAAAGAAAACTCTTTAGGAATTAACTTGGCTTTTCAGCCGCTAGAGTTTAAAAGTAGCATTTTTCCATTTTTTTTTCCCCTCAAACCTGTTTAGGCATTAGCTCATGTAATTTGCATTGTAAAAGATGGATATCAAACAGATAATTAGTTGGTCTCTCCTTCCTTTTTACAAAGGAGCTAAGCTGCAAAATGATAGAATGAGGCTTTTTTAGTGCATTTTTGGGTTATGCAGGCTGATGGTGAACCTGGCATAACATGAGAATGAAGCTCCTGTCTGAATTAGTGGACGTCCTTTAAAATTAAGAGAAGGGAGGTTTGCAACCTTTCAGCCATCACTCTAGCCCCCAGGCTCCCATGGATACCATGAGGCAGGGCAGCTTCCTCGAGGGTCAGAGGCAGATGTGGTATGCAGCAAGCTCAGGAGAGAAGGTGAACCACCTTTAGCAGGCCATAGAGCCTAGCCAAAAAGAGAAAATGCCCCAAGGCGGGGGAGATCCCCAGATTGGGCCGAGCTGTATCTAAACAAAGTTCCTGATTAGTTACTTTCCTTAGTAAATATTGCCCTCCAGAAAGACAAGCCCTTGCTAGATTACCCCAATCTAAAGGAGTGAGGTTATAATTACCTATGGAGACCAGAATGGCAAGAGTAAATGCTGCTTGTACTCCATAAGTCATAACTGCTTCTTTTAACTGTTTAACACGTTTTATATCGAGGGGCTGGTGGTATCTTTGCTGGTTTTAATCCTCCAATACCAGAAAGAAGGATCGAGACTCTACTTCATCCCAATGAGTACGAGTGGTTTTCCCAGCATAGCATAAGCAAGCGCCTCCACATGGCTCCAGATTATAAGCTGGTGGCGCAGATGGAGTTAAATGGAGCTGAGAAAACTGCTTCTCCAGATCCTCCCTAGACATCTCTGGTTCAGTATCACTTTCTGTCTCTGAGTCTGATGACTCATCTCCTCTTTCTGAGGCTTGGCTTAATTCCTCTTTTATCTCTTCAAGAATCTGTGCAACCTCCCTAAGTTGTTTCCTCATATTGGAGTGCTTTGAATCCAAGCAGGAGCATACTAAAGACCATATAGGCAAAGTCCCTATGGGGATATAATTCTTTTTATTGTTCTTATGTAACTCCTCTCCCAAAGGCTCCCATTGAGGAATACTTCGGAACCCCTCTTCCAAGAACCAGGGACAGCATTTCTCCACCGTTTTGAGGAACGCTCGGGTGGTGGCCGTTTTTAGAGGCGTTCCATTCTTTTTTAACAGCTCCTTAAGAGGCCGTTCCATTCTGACCCATGATATTTCTGATCCCATTAATAACCTTAAGCCCTTCCAAGATAGCTATTACAAAAATACACAGAAACCAAATACACAATACCACAAACACTCAAAGACTTACAACGTGACACAAATTCGACTACTAAACGACGTCCGACGCTGTCTCGCAGCCACGTGCTTAGTCCCTCGGGAGGACTCTTCCATTTAGTCCCTCAAGAGGACTCTCCTGTTTAGTCCCTCTGGAGGACTCTTTCATTTAGTCCCTCAGGAGGACTCTTCCGTTTAGTCTCTCAAGGAAACACTTCTGTTTAGGCTCTCAGGGAGACTCTTCCGTTTACCTCGAGGTCCCTACTCCTGTTCATACAGGGTCTGCTAATTAAATTTCAACTTGCCATTAATACTTAAAATTGGTTTTCACTATTCCCCGTACGGGCCACCATTTTGCCGCGTTCGACCAGCGAAGCGGCAATAACGACACGCACACGCTTGTTGCTTGCTCGCGGAGATCTCTCGCTCGCTCTCTCTTTATTCAGGAAGTTGCACCGCTTATATATCAAAGGTAACCCAATCAGCAGGTTGTTGCTATGAGGAAGAAAACTCTGCTGCCAGCTCTTATTGGTTGTCTCTAGGTGGTCAGATATTGCAAACATATGAACCAGGAACAGCACGAAATCAGCTGACTTGGTTTGGCCAGCTGCCAGCCGCCATCTTAAAGCTGCCTGAGTAGCGTGGGCCCCTGGGTGCCGCCCACCACACTATTGGTCCCCTGGGCCAGTTGTCCAATACCTACAGGTTAATGGTCGAGTCCCTGTGCATCATCCATAGCAGGAGGCTGTGCAGTCTGACACACAATGAAAATTTGCCCAGGGTGGCTATGTGGGCCTCCTGCTCCCTCTGTCACACAAGTTCACATCCCAACTTTTCAGGCATTATCTGTGCATAGCAGGCATGGGAATGCTCATCCAACTGCCATGGAGGTTGCAAGGTTCACTGAGGTGCTAGTGCTGGTTCTAAGGCACATGGCAGAGTAAGCCTGGCCTGGAGAATGGGTCTGACCCTTCCAACATTCATGCAGTTGGCGTCCATTAACTGAGCACTTATTAAACGATGCCCAGCATCAGCTAGACCAGAAAACACATAAATGACCGAGGATTACACCTTCCCACCCGCCTTCTTGACCCTACTATATGCTAGAAAGTGCACTAAGGTCTGGAGGTAAAAAAGTGAGAAGATTATTTCTTTCCTATTTTTTACTACCTTTCTTCTCTGCATCCTCATTCACTCATTTATCTTTCATTTCAAGGAAAGTAACTACTGTATATTAGGCTCATAGGTAGGCATATGGAATACAAGATGAGCAGGACCCCAATACCCACCCAGCCACCCACTCAGTCAGCATGTTTATTGAGCGCTTCCTGCCCATCCACCATGGGCCCAAGAGCTCAGGATTCAAAGATGAATAAAACCAACTTGCTACATTTTCTTCCAGCCATAGACTGACAGAAGGGCCACAAATTTCAAGGTGTTTCCTTCTGGGATATCAGGAGATGGGTGCAGAGCTTTTGTTGTTCATAGGTTACCCAGCCCAGGTGACTGAGGTTTTGAATCCACCTGATACCTGCACACAGGTGGTTCAGTCAGCTGATGTGAGGTGTGCATATGTAGGTGCAGTGAGAGAGGGCAGGGGCTACTCAGGGAGGGAGGTGCTCCTGATCCTCCTTTCCCAGAGGCCCAGCCTGATGACCACCTCCCTAGGACTCTTCCAAGCCCTTTTCACCTCCTAATTACCAGTACCATCCTAGGACAGGCTCCCAGTCCCTCACTGGGATGACCCAGAAACCTCCTTCAGATCCCTGCTTTTCCCAGCATGGTTCCTCCTCTCCACACAACACTCACCAGCCTTTGACTTCCCTTTGCATCCAGACCCACCCCTTCAGCTGCCCATGAACCCCTACCCTTCATGTTCTACCAACTCACACTCCTATCCCTCCCACCACCCCATAAACAAGCACAAACTCACCCTGTACCACTAGCCTTCCCTCCAGGTCCTTGCTCTGGCTGTCTCCTCTTCCTGAAAGTCCTTCATTACCTTGTATACTAAGTCACAGTGATTTCCTATTTATGGCAGTGATGTACAATGTCTGCTAAAATGTTATATAAATTTTAAATAAGCCAATTTTTAAAAGACATGTCAAGTCAATAATACTAAAGCAGGTACAAAGATAGAGGATACAAATCCAGCAGCTTTGAAAGAACTGTGTATAAAACAATGCAAAATACATGTAAAAAATGGTAGTATATTAGATACTTTGGACTTCATGGTAGAATATATTTTTAAAATGAGCTTCACTTTGATGAACTATCATAAAAGCGCACCAACACACACAGATATCTAAACACACACACACACAAACACACACATACACATACACGAAAGCAAATAGATTTGCTGATTAAATCCTAGATGGTCTGGGGTCTGACTAGTTGTACAAAGACAGTGTTAGAGCTCTGGTGCTAACGTTCTACCATGCAAGATGAATATTGGGGATAATTGTGTGATGGCCCCTGTTATGGTCTGGGTATGTGGCATCCCCCCAAAATTTCAGGCCTAAGACAATGCAATAATTTTCAGAGGTGAAATGATGAGAGTAATAACCTAATCAGTGCTATGGATTAGACAGGTAGGGTGTGGCTGGAGAAGTTAGTGACTGGGGACTTAAGTATAAAGTCCATATTTTGTCTCTGGTGAGTGGAGATCTCTGTGCTTCCTTCTTGCCACATCCTGAGCTTCTTTCCTCTACTAAACCTCCACCATGAAGTTCTGCCTCTCTTAGGATCCAGAGCTATAGACAGAACATTCCATGGACTAAGACCTCCAAAACCATGAGTCAAAATAAACTTTTCCTCCCCCATGTTGTTGTTATCTGGTGTTTTCCTCATAGCACAAAAAGCTTACTAAGACAACCCTGTGTAATATTTGTAATTAGTGTGAACTTAAAATTGGTTCAAAATAAAATGTTTAAAATACTGATTTTATTTATCTTTTCCTTTTAAAAATATGACCATGAAGACATTTTAAATTATACATGTGACATCATCATAAAGCCACCCCAGTATTTCCAGAAGGACAGACACAAAGATCAGTGGAACAGAATGAAATACCAAGAAATAGACTCTAACAAATATTTCCAGCTATCTTTTGACAAAGGTCCAAAGCTACTCCAGAGATTGTCTGGAAAATGTTGACATGTGAACTTCAAGTCCAATTCAAATGTCAAAAGTGGGGATCTAGTCCAGTGGTTGATTGAGTGCTTCCTGCATGAGGCCCTGGTTCTATGCCCAGCACTCCTAAAATAATAGCCAGCAGCAGTGAACAGGGGTCAACATTGATTTCCCTTCCTGCATTAAAGGGAAGAGTATAATTTCCTTCATGTTGATGAAAAATCCAAGGAGACAACATTTTACTGTAAACCTCTGAATGGAAGACATTCAGCAGGAAGTATGTAAGAAACAAACATGGAAACAGACAAATACACAAAAACACTACAGTAAAAAGGGAAGTTTACTGTGGAAACACTGAGTGCTTCTACCCCAGTTTCCAGCTGTAAACACTTACTGTCATTGTATTTAAAGTTTTTCTTTTTTGGTACCAGTCACTTAACCAGTGAGCCACATTCTTGCATCCAAAAATCATTCTTGAGACAGGGTGTCACTAAGTGGTCATTTTTTTTTTAATTTCAATTTTTATTAAAGCATCTTTTTACATTAAATTGTTTTCATCATATTGCTGATTTTATATCTAATTTTTTTAATTGAGAGATTTATTATAGTACAGCCATACAAGTTTTTAAAAAAATAATAAAAATTGTGTATAGATTCTGGATATTTGAATTAACCCCAGGAGTGCAACCCCAATTACCCACACTTATCCCTCCCTTCCCCTGACCCTGGCCAGTGAGAAAGTTGTTCTAGTATCATGTGTTAAACCCAGATAAGGTGTAATGTTATACAATATAATGCTTTTTTAGAGATATAGTGGTCATGTTTTAATTGAAAGCCAGGTACTTTTTCAACTAGAGTCTACTGATGTGAATCTATACAGAGGAGAGAATGATGATTCTGAAGATGATCAATATGGAAGGTGACTATATCCTCTTCCTCTCTCATATCATTGGAAAGAATTGGAAGAGATCCATTCCTAAACAAATCATTTGCTAACAAATGTTGCTGCTTCATACTTGGAAGCCCTACTGACAAAGATGCAGTTACCTCTCAGGACAAGTCATCCTGAGATGTGTCAGGAGAGCAAGTTCTAGTCCAGACTTGGTAAGCAAGTAAAGGGCTGTGGCTGAAATCTGACCATATAAAACATTCACTGATCCATGGTGGCCTGGGGTGGAAATAGAGGTAGGGACAATTGGATAAATTAAATTCTCAAGTCATTGTTATTTAAGAAGAAAGCTGCATTAACTCATCCCAACCCACCTCAAGCCATTTACAATGCAAACAGTGCTTTCAGAACCCACTCTCCATCTTCCTGGCCATTCCCTTTCAAAAACACTAAGCTGCAAATATTCACCCAAAATGAAATACACATCAAATTTTCAGCCCTTCAGAGGTTTTAGTTATTTGGCAGTTCCCATCAAGAACCATTAACCAAGTTGAGCTTCCTGAATGGTGCTGCTATCTGAAAAAACAGACACACTTCCAAATAGGTACTTGCTTGCTATCATAATATATTATGAGAGCCCTCTCAAAGAAAATTGTTACTATTGGTGCTAGTCATCAGCACATCTGTTTTAGTTGAAATGGACTAGCATCTGCATCTATAGGCTTTAAAGTTCTCCCAGAATGGTCTGGCATCTTTAGGTCTGTCTTGACCCAATAGCTTCCCATCACATGAAGCCATTCCATAAGAAGCTCCAATTACACCACCAAGAGTAAAAAGTTTGAACTACCAGGCGCATGCTCTGATTCTGAAAATGAGGAAAAGGGGAAATAA
This sequence comes from Aplodontia rufa, assembly GCA_004027875.1. Taxonomy (NCBI): domain Eukaryota; kingdom Metazoa; phylum Chordata; class Mammalia; order Rodentia; family Aplodontiidae; genus Aplodontia; species Aplodontia rufa. The sequence continues at coordinate 25,206 of PVKS010001975.1, forward strand.
TTCCTCTCCTCAACCCCGCAGTTCTTCACCCTAGGATCCCACCACCAGGGCCCTAGAAGAAAACCAAAGACATTGTATCAGCATTATGATTAGTAATTCAAAGAGTTGAGAGAAGAAATAAGGAAAGCGATCAGAGAACAATTTTAAGAGATGAGAGATAACTTTTATGAGGAAATAAGGGAGCAATTTCATGAGATGAAAGATAAACTATAAAAAGAAATAGACATTTTGAAAAGAGATGTAGCAGAGCTATCAGTATTGAAAAACAGGGCTAACCAAATCAAATCTTCACTGGAAAATACCAACACCAGAGCATGCTCTACTGAAAATAGAACTTCAGCTCTTGAAGAACGAACATTGAAAATGAAGTTAAGCTAAGCAATGTCGAATTCAAAGAAGATAAACAAGAGAAGGAACTTATATTACATAGTCAGAACTTCCAAATATTTGATGAGATGAGGTGTAATAATCTGAGAATCCTTGGACTGGATGAAAACTCTGAACAGCATGCAAGAAGCATTAAGAACCTTTTAAGCGAAATCATAAGCAAGAACTTCCCTCATCTTACAATTGATCCGGAATATCACATCCAAGATGCTTATAGAACATCAAATTGGCCTAATCAAATGAGAAAATCACCAAGACATATCATATACAAAATGAACAATAGAGAAATCAAAGAGAGAATTCTAAAAGCTACTAGAGAAAAGCCCCAAATCACATTCAGAGGCAAACCAATTTGGATCAGTATGGGTTTTTCAGAGCAAACAATGCTGGCCAGAAGAGCTTGGAACAATATCTTTCAAGTGCTGAAAAATAACAACTTCCACCCAAAGATAACATACCCTGCAAAACTCAGCTTCAAATGTGATGGGAAAATTAAATACTTCAATGATGAACTCAAGCTAGCAAGATACATGAACACAAATTGTACACTACAGAATATTCTCAAGGATGTTCTCCATTCAGAAGAAAATGCCAAAGATACCATACATTCTTAAACAAGGGTGAGTGAATTCCATTGACTTCCACAATGACTCAAAACTCTGTAATTGTTACAAAGTCTGAGATTCAGCCTCACATATCTATTCTAACTTTGAATGTGAATGGTCTCAATGCTCCAATTAAAATACACAGACAAACCCACTGGATCAAAAATCAAAATCCAACAATATGTTGCCTGCAACAGACAGAGCCAAGAGGTTTCCTATGGAAATGGAGAGAATCATGGGCTATGATTCCTCTGACAGGGGCCTCATACCCAGAGTCTACAAAATCCTCAAAAATCTCAACTACAAAAACACAAACAACCCAATTAGTAAACAGGCCAAAGATCTAAATAGAAACTTCTCAACAGAAGACATTGATCAAGCCAATGAATACGTGAGAAAGTGCTCTAAATCACTAGTAATCAGAGAAATGCAAATGAAAACTACATTAAGATATCACTTTATGCCAGTCAGAATGCCAAAAATGAAGAAAATAAACAACAATAGATGCTGGAGGGGCTGTGAAGAGATAGGCATGATAACACATTGTTGGTGGAGCTGCAGACTGGTACAGTCCCTCTGGAAAGCAGTGAGGAGAATCCTCAAGAAACTAGGGATGAGCCCATAACAAAATCCTACTATTACACTCCTGGGTATTTTTTCCAGGGGATTTAGAATCAGCACATTATAGTGACACAGCAATTTCTATGTTCATAGTAGCTCAATTTAATATTGCTAAATAATGGAAACAACCCACATGTCCCTCCCTGGATGAATGGATCCAATAACTGTGGTACATATATACCATGAAATTTTACACAGCAATTAGAAACAATTATATTGCAGCCTTTGAAGGTAAATGGATGGCTATGGAATAAATTAAGCTCAGTAAAATCAGCTTAACTTAGAAAACCAAGGGTCAAATATCTCCATTCATCTGTAGAGGATGGTTCTAGACCCTGGCCATTGAGAAAGTTGGTCTATTATCATGTGTTAAATCCAGAAAAGGGGTAATGTTATACAACCCAATACTTTTTTAGAGATATTGTGGGAAGGGGAAGGGAGGGATAAGGGTGGGTAATTGGGAGGGCACTGCTGGGGGTAAATCTAATATCCAGAATTTATATACATTTTATATTATTTTGTTAAAAATTGTATGGTTGTTGAAAAACAAATTTCTCAATAAAAATATAAATACAAAAAAAGACACATTTGACACTCAAAAATAGACACAGGCTGAAAGTGAAAGGATGGCAAAATGTCCACCAGGCCTGTGGCCCAAAAAAGCAAGCTGGCATGGTGATTCTAATTTCTGACAAAATTAATTTCCAAATAAATCTAGTCAGAAAAGACAAAGGGGGTCACTTTATCATACTAAAAGGGACAGTCCAACAAAAAAATATGATGATAATTAACATCTATGTCCCCAAAAACAATCCCCCCAATTTTATTGAAAAAATACTTAAGGACTTTAATCCCCTCATTGATCTCAACACAATAATTCTGGGGGACTTCAACACACCACTGTCAACTCTGGACAGATCATCAAAACAAAAAATCAATAAAGACATTTCCAATCTGAACAAATCTATTAATCAATTGGTCTTAACAGACATCTACAGAATATTCCATCCTAAGACAACTGAATTTACCTTCTTCTCAGAGGCTCATGGATTCTTCTCTAAAATAGACCACATCCTAGTTCACCAGGATAATCTTAAGAAATATAAAAAAGTGGATATAATCCCACATATTCTGTCGGATCATAATGCTATGATCTTAACAATCAACAAGAGAAAATACAGAAAGTACACAAATACTTGGAAATTTAATAATTACATCTTAAATGAAGGATGGGTAAAAGAGGAAAGGAGAGCAGAAATTAAGAAATTCTTGGAATTGAATGAGAATAAGGAAATAACATACCAAATCCTCTGGGACAGTATGAAAGCATTCTGAAGAAGTAAATTTATAGCACTGAGCGCAGATATCAAAAATCTAGAAAGAGACCAGATAAATAGCCTTATGCTTCAACTCAAACGACTACAAAAGGAGGAACAATTCCAACCCCAAAATCTAACAGAAGACAGGAAATTACCAAAATCAGAGCTGAAGTCAATGAAATGAAGAAAAAAGCTATACAAACTATTAACAAAACTAGGACTTGGTTCTTTGAAAAAATAAACATGGTTAGGAAGAATCGATATAATAAGAGTAGCCATTCTACCCAAAGCCCTGTACAGATTTAAAGCAATCCCCATTAAAATACCAATGTCATTCTACACAGATACAGAAAAAGCAATTCTCAAGTTCATTCGGAATAACAGGAGACCCAGACTAGCCAAAACATTACAGGAAGGAAGAAGTAGGGGGTATGTCAATTCCTGACCTGAAATTATATTACAGAGCTGTAGTAGCAAAACAGCATGCTATTGGTATCAGAACAGAACTGAAGACCAGTGGAACAGAATAGAAGATCCTGAGACAAACCCCCTTATCTTTAACTATTTGATATTTGATAAAGGGGGCAAAAGCATAGTGTGGAAGAAAGCCTGTTCAACCAATGGTGTTGGATAAATTGCACATCCATGTATAGAGAACTGAAGCTGGATCCTTATCTTTCACCCTGCACAAAAATTAAATCAAACTGATTAAAAGATCTGGATATTAAGCCTACAACTTTAAACCTACTAGAAAAAGAAGTAGGGTCAACATTACAGGACATGGGAGTCGACAGCTATTTCCTTAACAAAACTCTCATGGCTCAAGCAGTAAAGTCAAGAATAAATGAATGGGAAACAATTAAACTAAAAAGTTTTTGTGCAGCTAAAGATCTAGTCAAGAGCATAAAGAGAGAACCTACAGAATGGGAGAAAACCTTTGCCTGCTACACCTCGGAGAGATGGCTAATACCCAGAATACACAAAGAATTAAAGAAACTAAACACCAAAATAAAAAATAATCCAATCAATAAATGGGCTACGGATCTAAAAAGAAACTTCTCACCAGAGGAAGTCCAGACAGCCCATAAATATATGAGAAAATCCTTTACATCATTAGCTATAAGGGAAATGCAAATCAAAACTTCAATGAGATACCACCTCACTCCTGTTAGAGTGGCAAAAATGAAAAATTCGAACAATAATGGATACTGGAGGGTCTGTAGGAAAAGAGAAACACTGTCACACTACTGGTGGGACTGCAAACTGGTTCAGCCACTCTGGAAAACAGTATGGAGAATCCTCAAAAATTTAAGAATGGAAACAGGAGTGGGACCCAGCTGTCCCACTCCTGATTATTTTCCCAAAAGAAAATCAGCATATTATAGTGATGTGGCTTCATCAATGTTTATGGCAGCTCAATTTACTATAGCTAGACTATGGAACCAACCCAGATGCCCCTCACTTGATGAGTGGATACAAAAACTTTGGTACTTATATATAATCGAATACTTCTTGGCGATTAGAGAAGACGATATTATGGCTTTTGAAAACAAATGGATGGAGATGGAAAGAATTATGCAAAGTGAAGTATCCCAATATGAGAGACTCAAGGGCTGAATGGTTTCTCCCATTTGTGGAAGTTAGAATACATCGGGAAACAGAATGTTAGATGGCTAAGCTAATAATAACTTCAAATTGTATGAGTCTTAACACAACAGGGGGATGACTCACTAAGATACTTGGAGGTGTAGGGTGGGGAACAGGGTGGGGGTAGGGCTTAGGAAGAATATCTAGGAGATTGGAGAGTGGGGATGGGGGGAATCATCTCAGAAGAAGATCTCTGACCTCCACGAGATATCCATTTAACTCAGGGTTTCTTCAGGGGGAAACAGCAACATGGGAATCCAAGCTGGGCATCCATGATATGACATTAGCCCTGGATTACTAAGTATATATACATTTGTTGTTGAGTGTTTGAAGATGTTTTCCCCTCAATTGTAACCCCATATCCATCTAATAAAAAGAAAAGAATTATGGCTACACTAAGGCATTAGATTTCTAGGGGTCTCATATAATTTTGGAACATATATTAATAATATCAATACAAATTTAACTCAAAGTTAACCATCATTTTTTATTTGACAATGATTTTTATATCATTTAAATCAAATAAGTTTAATATGTCTTTTTTGGCTTCCAAGAGCTCCCTGGAAAATTCCAAAGTTAGTTCTAGGTCAAAATGCTTGATTTCAGAATTTGATTTTGTAAAGTTTATCAAATTCATCAAATGGTTTATAATATTTAAATGAGATCATAATTATACAAAACCAAAATTAAAAAAGAGAAAAAAAGCTAAACACACACATACACACAGAAGCAATAATCTCTCAAAAGGAGAAACACATAGTGCCAATAAATATATGAAAAACTGTTCAATAGCTCTTGCAATCAGGCAATACAGATCAAAACTACACTAAAATTTCATTTTACTCCTGTGAGAATAGCAATAAATGCTCAGATGAATGTGGGGGAAAGCTACAGTTGGACATTATTGGTGGGACAGCAGATCTTACAGCTATTTTGAAAGGCAGGTGGGCAATTTCTCAGGAAACTAGGGATAGAACTACTTTATCATTCAGCTATCCACTTATTTACTACTTTACTAAAAACTAAAATCAGCATTACATATTGATACAGCCCCTTCAATGTTTATGTACACAATTCACAATAATTAAACCATGAAATCTCTCCATGCCCATCAAGTCATGGATGAATAAAGAAACTTTGTTATATATACACAATGGAGTTCTACTTAGCCATGAAGAAGAAGGAACATATAGCATTTTAAGGTAAGTGGATGGAAACAGCACTGTCATTTTAACTGACATAGGCAAAAATCGGAAATCAAAGAAGATATTTCAACCTTTGCTACTAGTCTAGCCAAGAAAATCCTGTTTGAAATCAACATTTGCTGACTTGCCACTAGTAAAACAAATGTATTTCAAATATTTTGGAAATAGTGGTGATTGATGTATACCATTGATTTGGGTTCAATATTGGCTTTGAATGAAAGCAGTTTTTCTGCCATTGATGTATCCTTCCAGTAGATAGCAAAGTGCAGAGGACTTTTACACTGCGAGTTCTGAATGTTTGGATTGGCACCATTTTCTAGAAGAATATTTGCACAAACCTTTTCCTGGTATTCTAGGGCCTGTTGGTTTTATAACAACAAGTAGATAGTAAATTTGAAGAAGTCCAGAAAAAAAATAAATGTTTCCCATAGTTAAATAATCACTATTGTTTAAATGGCACTAATAAATTTTTCTTCATGGCATTCCAATCAATTTCCTTTCTTGCAGAATCCATTGATCATATCTACTTTCATCAATGGTGTGTTGCCATCACTATCACAGATGTTCACATTGCACTCCTTCTTCAGTAGAAAACTCACCATTTGTGACTTGCCATATGCACAACCATAGGCTAGAGAAGTCCCATGCAAATAAGAGGTTTTGTAAGAAAATCATAGGATACTCTCTTTCAATATACTATTATTCATGCAGTTGTAAACAACAAGCAGCCATCATTACTTCTGTTTTCTTTAAAGGAAAGGGGATATAAACAGTGAAATCAATAATGTTACACAGGTAGTTACTGTCAGATATTTTTTAATGTAGTAATGCCTGAAAGGGTGAAAGAATTGGGAAATCATAATGTGTTGCTTTGAAACATGTGAAAGCTGCCAGTGCTCATTTACTTTTTGTGAAGAAGTAACTGAAGTTCATAAAGTATCTCCATAAAATGCAGGACTCATGTGATGGGATGATCAAGATGACACTGAGTCATCCTTCAGAATTTGAAGAAGTAGTGGGTGAAGCATGAGAGAAATAGATAAAATCTATTGAGAAGGGAAATGCAATCTAAATATACTAGTGTGAGAAAACTAATAATAAAACAAGAAGAAAGAACATGGAAACATGTTCCCAATTCAGAGTGCTTGTAAATTCCCCTCAAAAGACAAGAGATAGTAGATTGCAATTGGGGAATGTTGTTAGGCCTGGTGTGGCTATATTATGAGAAATATTTTTCTCATAATGTACTTTTCAACAATGTTATAAAATTCTTTTGATAGTGTATACATGAAAAATACACTGCCATATGTACTTAATTTTAAACAACCAATTGCTTTAAAGGGGAATTATACGTTTCTGGGAACCCAGCTAAAGTTTTCTATTTGTTTTACTATTCATTAGGAGGACCTGGGAACTCTCAACTCCAATGAGAATCCCAAATATATACAGGAGGGCAGAGAACATCAGAAAAGTTAAAACTTCATACACATGCTCATTTCTATCTATAACATGGGAATAAAGCAGAGCAGACATGGCAGCAGTTAGGGTTTGAGGTGGGAGATCATGGACTAGGAATGGCCTTAACTTACTTTGTCAATATCAATCTATGCAAGAATATTTATTTATTTATTCACTACAATATGTACAAATATGTCCAATGAATAAAAAATTAATTGAAAAAAAACGAAAATTGGGACTGTCTGCTATACCTCCAAGGGTTGCAGGTCCAAGGTGCGGAGGTCTCCATGGAGGTATGAAAGTCAAGCATTGGTGAAAGTTGAGCTGGTCTCTGTTCCAATCAGTCCCCTTAGGCACAGCCTGGAAGTGGCTGTCTTCTGCCCCTTCAGTCTCGCTTCCCCCCATTGGCCTTTGCCTCTCAGCCTCTGGCCATCTAAGCTGTTACCTGTTCTTCTTGTCTGTATCATATGGGTGACATCCTCGACCGAGGAAACACCTCACTCCATCTACTCAGCCATTCCTTGAAGCGCACTGGAGCGGGTCACGGGGATTGTGTCCCCTAACCTTAGTCCCCAAGTACTTCATTGTGGAGCATAGTAGCATGGTGTAATGCTTAGGGAAGCTTTTTTTATTGATTTTTTTTGAGAGAATAAAATTCATTTATTTTTCCCCTGGTTTTTGTTTTTCTGACTCTTAGTTGTGTACGTGGTGCTGGGATGAAACCCAGGTCCTTATTCATGCCAGTCAAACACTCTACCACTTAGGCACCTCTTCAGCCCTATTCACTGATAATGACTTTGCATTTATTTGTTAATTATTAGGGATTCAAACCAGAAGGATTTTATCATTGAATAACATCCCAAGCCACTTTTATGTATATATATATTTATAATAATTTTATGTATATTTTGAGGTAGGGTCTCACTAAAGTTTGAGGCTGGCAAGGAACTGGAGATTCTACTCTCTCAGCATCCTCTGGGGATCAGAGGTTTATAGCAACTTGAGTGGATTATTTTCTTGTTAAAAGCACAATTTTACATTTAACTATGTCATAAAGATTACAATTTCTGCATTTTGCAATCTTATTCTTATTAAAAAGTTTCAATCTATTTGATAATTTTAAAAAGAATGCATATTTAACAAATATTATTATAGAATAATAAATTTGTAAATATTTGTACTTAAATGCACTAGCTATTTAATTACAATGACTCTTAAAATATATTAATTTGGAATTTTTAAATTATTTTATTACTGTATAACAGCAATATGAATTTTTGAGGCATATTTATAAATACATATAGCTTAGTTTTCTTCATTTCCATTCCCATTTCTGTCCCCCTGGTCCTTTTGTTATGCTCTATATTGGTGCATCATAGTTTTATATAAAATTAGAATAAATTATCACATGTTTATAAAGGAACATATCATAATTTACTTAGTATTTTCCCTGGGTCTTCCCCTTACCAAACCACATCCTCCTTTTGAAGACACCACTAATATTTTCTGGTGATCACTTGTTAACATTTCTTTTTTTTTTTTACCCTTTCTCTTTTCTACATTTGAAAAAAAAATGTTCAGCCCTTGAATTTTTGAATCTGGTTCTTCCATTTAACATAATGGTCTGCAGAGGAATGTTCCTTAATTGAACATTGATGTGTCCCAAACAATTCATGTTTTCTCTCTGGGCTGGGCTAAGATTCCACATTAAAGCACCATAGACATTGCAGTCAGCTGCATAGTACACTAAACACCATCTCTGTTCATGTGGACAGGGGCTGACAGACATCCCTGCCCATTAGTAGAGAAAACTATGCCCAAACCCAAGAGTCATCTGATGGACTGCTGATGCCATGAAAGTCATCTGGATGGCACGGAAGCCTCAAAGCTGAACAAACAGTTGTCCAGTGTTCATTACTTCCTATGCTTTCAGTTAGAGCATCTTCACAGGGATGCAAATGGAGTTTAGATGACTACAGCAACACTGAAACTCAATGCTTCCAAACACACAGGAGACCATGGGTCTTCAAGATGCTAGTGACCAAGTGCTGGTGTGAAGAAATGGAAGCCCAACTGAAAGTCAAGGAAGATGGCTGTAATCAATATTGTAAAGAAGTGGAGCAGAATCTGTGATGTTGGCCCTGCTCAAGAACACCATCAAAGAGATGCAGAAGTTGAAGGGAAAAGAGCACAGGTTACCAAGATGTCCTGCCAGCTGGATCAGATGACCAAGACTGTCAACTGCCTCCACAACTGCATAACACCAATGAGACACTGCAGAATGCCAGTGGCTTCTGGGATGACCGCCCAGTCAGGAGCCTCATACTAGGAAGGTACAAGCTCTTTCCCCAAAGAAAATCTTCCAGCATTGCCTTGACATCATAGAAAAAAATAACTGGTAAGACCCACTCCACTTGTGGTTGCCAAAGGACTACAGGTTCTGGGCTGAGTCCCAAAATTATTTTATTTTAGCTTCGTAGATGTTATGCCCATTCTTACCCCAATTTTGCTGACCTAAGAGCCATCCAATGATTAAGCCACCACAGTTTTCTGTTCCTCATCCAACCCATCCTACCCATCCTATAACCTCAACTATAATCCAAAGCTCAGGTGCACTGTGAAAATTCACACAAGTCCCATGTTGTGATGGTTCATTAGAGGGAATCTTTTCTTGTTTAATTCTTACAGATATCAAATTATTTTGAACCTATCTACCCATACTCATTCTGCTCTACTTGCTTCATGTGGACCTCAAAATATGCTCATTCCCTCACAGCAGAATACTTATGTATACTAAATCTGTGGTCATACATCTTGTGCCCAATCATTTTCTTCAAATCACACTCCATACAATCTAAGTTTTCCTGTGCAGAGGTCACAGGCCAAAGGTTGCATCACAACTCTAATCACTAAACTATTTTCATGACATCAGATAGCCATGTACCTGAAACATATCAGTGGAGAAATATATATCAACATTAAAATTATCCCAGATTTCCAGGTCAGCTTGTGGAGAACACTTATTCCCACATGGAGATGCAGATCGTGGCCCATCCCTGAGTATCTCCACAAATATATCAAGGGAAACAGATTTAAACGGCATCAATTTATGTAACTACCACTTGTATGAAAAAAACTTCTTGATTTATCTAAATGTTCAAAACCTAAAACCTTCATTTTCTAAACCTGAAAAAAATAAATAAGTAGGCTCTGCTGGTTCCAAAGCTAATGATTCCACCCATATGTTTAAAAACATATCAGAGTCTCTTATGTTACAATGTTTCTGGCCTCTTGCTTCACTTCAGGCTGATCATGCCAATGTGATATGACATGCCATTGGCCTTTACCATATGTTCATGGCTCTGGAGCCTGAGGAAGTCAAGAAGCAACTGACTGTCACCAGAGTTTATCTCACCAGTTTGTGGATGTGGAATAATCTACACTAACTACTAACTCACATTTAAACTAATAATAGACCTACCAACAATGCTGAGGATGGTATTGATCCAGGTAAACTCTACAGTTTGGTCCTGACAGGCTCAGCAGCTATGTTATGCTTTAGATATTAGGTGTCTATCAAAGGATCATTTGTTAGAATTTGCAAGAAAGATTGGAAGGAAAATGATTGAGTTTTGAGAATCTTAACCTCTTCAATGAATTAATTCACTTGAATGGGATAAATGTAAGTAGATTTGGCTGGACAGGACTCTCACTGGGAGAGGCCCTGGTTAGAGGAGCACTCTGCTTCCTGATAGCCATGGCCTAAGTTGTTTTCAGCCAACACAACTTTGACCATGATATTCTCCTTCACATCAGACCCAGAATAATGGTGCCAGCCAGTTGTGAACTGATATCTATGAAACTGTGAACCCCAAGTGACATTTTCCTCCTGTAGATTTGTTTCTCTTTTCAAGTATTTTGGTCCACAGCATTGAGAAAGATGACTGAAACAGAAACTTATACTGAAAAGTGCAGTTGTTGCTGTGATTAACCTGAGCATGTGTTTCAAAAAACTTGGAAGTTTCAAGGCAGTGTGGTATTGCTGGAGAATTTTAGTCAAGTTTTTACTCATTTTTTGTGATAGGAGTACAATGCAAAGAAGAAAGATATGAAGAATTTCAGTTCCTCCATACAAACATGTAGAAAACTGGGGCTAAATAATTTATGGATTTTAAAGACATTACAGCCATTAAATGATGCTAATTTACCAAGAACAATGGGCAAGATGGTTCGAGTGCATCTGAGGAACAGGGAACACTTCACCCAATTTGAGTTCAATAGTATAAAAGTAAAAAAGGGGCTAGACTAGTGGCTCAGCAGTTGGGCACTTGCCAGGAATGTGCTAGGACGTGGGTTCTAACCCCAGCACCAAGTACATAGCAAAGTTTTGACAACAAAATCCAGATGAAAACCTAATAAAATTAACTCTTTCTCTCTCCCTCACTGTTCCTCTCTTTAAAAAAAATAAGTAAAAAACCCTTAAGAGGAGATTCTCGGTCTAGTTTATTGCACAGGGACCCCAAGGAAGTTGTGTCAGAATACTTAGTCACCCAAGCACTCAGGGGCTACTGAAGCCAACTTCCTGGGAAGTTTGACTATGGCTGGGGATGTTTGCAGAACTTGGTTGTTCTCATGTGGTGATGGTTCGGAGGAATGCAGGAAGCTGGACTTAGGGAGTTGTGGAGGCTTCCACTGAGATATGTAAAGGAAGTCCTGGCAGAACAAGCAAAGTGCCCCAGGATTGGAGTCCCTGCAGGAGCCCCTGAAAGGGCAACGCACACAGATGTTAGAAGAAAACAGAAGATTGTGAAGAATCCCAAGATTAAGACATATGTGTATCATGAGATATCTGATAAAGAATGCTGCAGAAATTGAGCAGATGCAAGCCAAGAGAGAAGACATGTGGATTACAACCAGCAAAGTCTTTGGGGTGAAGAGGCACAAGTCCTTTAGAGAGATCATCAGGTTGTCATGCACCACATATGCTGGGCATTGAGCTATAGAACTGGTATTCCAGGCTTGATCTTGGCCTTTGTTTGGTGCCAACCCTTTAATCTGTACCCCATTCCTGCCTGTTGCAAGGAAATACTTACTTTGTGAAATTTTGTATTGTTTGTAGATGACTTCCTTTGATCTTTCAAAGGTGAAAATCTCCCTGACTTTGCCTTGACTGTAAGATCAGATTTTGGACTTGGACATATGTGGAACACTTCAACTGTTAATATTATGGAGACATATGGAAAGACTAAATTTGTTTTGCGTTATTAGATGGAACTGAATTGTTGGGATTCAGTGATTGTTTTGTTTTAGATTTGAGTCTTTTCCCTAAAGCTTATGAGTAAGAAAATGGAAAAATGCCAAAAGTGAAAAGATTAGATTATGGGAATTATAACTCAATCCATGGATTAATTCTCTGATATGGTTTAAGTGATTGGTAAACACAAGTATAAATGGTGTGGTTGGAAGAAATAGGTCACTAGTGACATGTCTTTTTGGGTTTTGTTTTGTTGCTGGTGAATGGAGCTCTCATTCTGCTTCCTGGTTGCCATGTCCTGAGATGCTTTCCTTTGCTACAACTTTCTGCCATGACATTGTGCATTCACTCTGGCTCACCGCTATGGAGTCAGCTGACCATGGAGAGAACCTGTGAAACAATTAGTCAAAATAATGTTTCCTCCTTTAAATTGTCTTTTTAAATTTTAAAATCATAGGGATGAAAACCTGTCAAGAAGAGCCAAGACTGTGACCTTGGTTCTGAAAATGGAGACAATTTCTAATACCACATTGTCAATTGTGTATGAAACTTCCTCTGGAACTCTCTTTCTCTCCTGTTTCCCTAGTACCCCTTCATGCTCTTTTCAAATTTTAGGTACTTTTTGGTCATAATGAAAATTGGACCCAAAGGGTTAAAAGGGGTGAAAAAAGACTTTAATAAAGAAATAAAACAGTGAAAAGACACAAAGAACTCCTATAATGTAAAGCCCAACCAATGCAATTAAAAAGCTACCTAAAAACCCTACAACAGATTAGATAACATGGAATATACAAATTCATATCCTGAACACAAAACTACAATCCTTGAATGACAGGGTATATGATCTTAAATACACTGAATGCAAAAACAAATCAAAATAATGTAAAACGGGGACTGGAGCAGTGGCTGTACAGTTGTCACACTTAACTGACATGCGCATATATGGGAGTTCAAGTCCCAGCACCATGTACACAACCAAGTATTGGAGGAATGAAAGTCACATGGAAAACTAAATAAAATAAAAATGATTTGTCTCTTTCTCTCTCTTACTATCCCATTTTTCTTTTTTTTAAAGGTAAAATGAATATAGAACATGATCAGAATATACAAGAACTCTAGGAAAGCATGAAAAGAAGAACATGAGAATCATTATGATAGAAGAGAACATGGAGACACAGGATAAGGGCAGAAAGAATATTTTCCCATATCAGAAATGAGATAGATATCCACATAAAATAAGAGTTCAGAACCACAAATAGACCTATTCAAAACAGAAGATCTACATGACATATCAAAATCAAAGTGCCTAATATGGAAAATAAGGAAAGAATATTAAATGGTGTAAGTGAGAATCATCAGGTCATACTTCAAAGCAAGTCAAGAAGACAAACACCCAAATTCTCAATTCAGATCCAAAATCTAGGAGGTGCTGGAATGAGATATATCAAGCTCTAAAAAAAAAAAAAAAACAACAAAAAACTATCAACCAATGTTACTTTCCCCAGCAATAATGAGTTTCAAATTTAAGGGTGAAATAAAAACTAAATGAGTCTGTGAGCAAAACACCAGCAATACAACAAATACTCAAAATAACCTATGTACAGAATAACTATAAGCAATTCCAATTCTCTCAAACAGAAAAACTTTAATAGAAGAATAATATGTTACATGAGAATCAAGACAGAATTAAATAGAGCAAAAATCAGAGGCAGAAAATCGCAAATACATGCCTATATTAATGCTGCATGGTAATGACCTCATGTCCCCAATTAAAAGACATAGTGTAGCAAAAGAGATCAATTAAACAAGATCCAACTCTGTGTTGTTTGCAAAAACTCATCTTATGTGCAAAGACAACTATAGGCTGAAGATAAAAGAACAGAAAAAGCATTTCATACATAAGGACTCTGAAAACAAGCAGGAAAGAGCAGTGGTTATGCTCATGTTGAGCAAAGTGGATTTCATGCATAAAGTAATAAAGAGACACAAAGAAGGTCACTACATTATCATAAATGGAAAAATCCAACAGGTACATATAATAATATTAAAGTCTCAAATGTCAACACAACCACCATTCAACTGCATATGGCTGCAATGAAGATGTGTACAATTCAGAAATGGATCAATAAGAAGGGTGACAAGTATTTTTTCATTCACACTTCAACCAATACTAGGAATGCCTCACCAGAGCAATGAAGAGCTGTGCCCTTATGTAAGGAACAAGAAACAGAAAAACAATGCCCCTATTTCCATCACAACTGATTGGCCAAATCTTCCTCTTCCCATCATCTGGAGACAGAAGTCTACAAAGGTCAGGTTCACACAGATGCAACAGAACCTATTCCAAATATCCAGTTCTTGGTCAGGAATCCCTCAGAGTTATATGAAATGTACTTCAAAAAATCACATTACTGGCAGAATCAAATCTAGTTTCTCAACCCCCAAACCAGAAAGTGATTTAGGAAAGTTCAGAAGTGGAACAAAGCAGGAACATTTTCAGAAATGATTTGGATCACTGATGTTAGACTATGATGACAACATTTTCAATATTGGAATGCACCAATTTGTAAGGAAATAAAATTCATGCCAAGTGTAGACCAGGTAGTATATTCAAAAGATCTGAATGGCTTCTAGTCAAGTCATTTAAAATTAGTGGAATTTGGTATTTCCGAGTATAATCTCTGCCCCACAGAATGGTTTTTTCAGAAACTTTCAGTTACAAAGAACTACCTTATTTGTGTAGCCCTACACATGATTTAAAATTTGAAAAAGTAAGAATTTCAACATTAAATATCCCTCTCTTTGTTCTTAGACTATTACCGTGTATAATCACACAACACATATAACAGAATACTGTTTTCCAACTCCCAGGTATTCTTGCCCCATCATTTGTAAACCAAGGTAACAATCAATCTGAAACTTATATGCATAAGTCTGATGTGTTTTATTGAGAAAGTAGAGCTATATATGTCATTGCATAATTATGTATTGTTTAATATTTTATTTTTTTGTTTTAGATCTTTTTATTTAAAGGAAAAAGGCATCATACGAAGTTAAAAGAAGCATACAGAAGTATGATAATGCATGTAAAATATATTGAAGTATCATATTGTATAATTTTTTGTGGATTTTCCTTTTCACTTAATATATATTACTAAACTTACTGAAATGCCCAAAACATTTCCCAAAGACCTCACACAAGAATGTTGATAGTGCACCATTTATAAGAACCCTGAATTGGACTTAGCTAAATGCCTAACAACTGTCAAATAAATAAAAAAATAAATAAATAAATTGTAACCAATCCACACTATTGAATCCTATGCATCAATATGAGTGAAAAATCCCATATCACACAATAAAATGGACAGTTTTTTTGTCACAAATTGATCAACTTTCTCTTACACCCATTTATTGGTTGTCTTTGCTGTATTTATCTAGAAAAAAATGAAAAATATCATTACTTGACCGTAACCATACCAATAATTTGACACAAACAAGAATAATTTATGAATTTTTACTCAAGTAGGTGAAATTACAAGGAACAAGCAAATATTTTCCGATTCTCAAAGTATCACAACATAAAATATGTATGATACACAAAGTATAAGTAGTAGTGTTATACTATGGACCAAACTTCATGATATTCATTAAGGAAATAACCAGCATCATCCAGACATGGAACCAAGTGACAATATATACCTGTTTTCTTGTACTTTTGTGATGGATACCACTAGATATTGAGTCTCTTGAGTTGAGCCACAATTTTTATCCTAAATGATGTCCAACATTCCTAGAGACTATCCTCAGTTCTTGGGCATGCTGTCACTAAAGCTAGAATATGCTATATTTGAAGAATTGGCATTGCATGCACCATACTCCTTTCCTATTATTGTTACCTCAGTCTAGTCCTGAGGAAACAAGAGATATTCCTAAACTGAGGTAAAATCTACAGAACTAATGACATACAACATTCACTAACATAAATGCAATGGAAGGTCCAGAAAGACTTGAGAATTGCCCAGAATTAAATAGATACAAAAAGAGGACCACTGGACACAATGATTTATGTATTTTGAAATTCCCCAAGCTTGGATTTATTAGGTTATAAAAGACAAGGTTAAAATACCTAGAAATACTGAAGAAGACTTTTTACATTACACATTTTCACTGGACTAAATTTATTTTGGGGGTTTTGAACACTACACTACAGTTAACCTAATTCCTTGTTTGGAGGAAATAGAATTATTGGGAAATAAATGACATCATGTGTGTAATTCAAATATGATTCAGAAAAAAGTGTCCTGTATCTACATTTTTATTTATCTAGAAAGAAAATGTAGAAAAAGCAGCAAAGTTAATAAAATTTTACCATTTAGAGAATGTTTCCTAGGAGTTCTTTGTACAACTATAGCAAACCTTCCATATATCTAAAATTATCAAAAACAACAATTCTGAAGGGATCTTAAGAACAATATTCTCAAGACAATAATCAATGAGTCTGGTAGGGGAATAAAAATAAGTCCACACAATTACTTGTAAAGTTAGATAATTTTATTCATTGATCTACTTTCAGTACCAGCCACAGAGTACTAGTGTACTCAAGATGTGGTATCATTTGAAGTTTCATCAATTGATGAATGGGTGTTACAGCCATAAAACAGAATTACAATGAATAAAGGGAAAAAAAGAAGCAGTGATTCATGCTACAACATTAAATACAGGCAGAGCTGAAATTGTGAAAAGCTTTTCTTTTCAAAATATTTACTGGAAACGATGAATAACTCCTAATTGTAAGACCATGTTTAAAAAATAAAAATTTAAAAAATTAAAATATAAAAAAAATAAAATAAGGCATCTCAGGAGGCTGAGGCAGGAGTATTGTTTGACTAAAGGAGTTGAAGGCCAGCCTGGGCAAGGTAGTATAAACTAGTCTAAAATAAATAAATAATAAAAACAATACATCTTTTTGAAGAAAGTACATTTGTCTAAGGACTTTTGTGGAGAAAAAAGTTTTGAGTTCTGCCAATTAGATATACCTATAAACCTTAAAAAAAACCCAATACTCTAATGTTATTTCACTGAAGAACAGAGTTGAAGAATTGAATTTATTAATCTCTATTTTCTTAGTTTACAATTAGTATTAGTTTTGCATTTATATATACCAAATATTTTTTTCTGTTTCTGAAAAAAAAACTAATTTCATAATGATTTAGTCTGCATCTTAACATAAAAATCTCTAATTTTTTGTTTATATTAGTGATTAACCTCAATAACTTTACAAAGAAATCATGCTGAATATCTGACAGATGCCAAGATTTGAAAGAATTAAATTTCCCACAAAAGTCATAATTTAATTTTATAGTGAGATAAACTTTGTTTCAAACCTAAATAATAGAGTAACACCTCACATACCAGTGCTTTGGTAGATTATAGACTGAAGAAATGATAGTGCAAGAAGTTTGTATTTCCTTCTACTGTGGGAGATGTCTGAAATTTGTGGATGAAATTTATGGATGATTGCATACTGGGGGAGCTGCCAAACAGCACATTTCTCAGATCACATCCTCATCATTAAGTGAAGCATGACTATATCTATTAAATTAAAGTGATCTTATAAATCATGTCAAAGAAATAAAATAAGACCTCTATTACCTGATTCAACTTATTTTTTCCAGCATTTGATTCTGTACCTAATGTACAGAAATTTTAAGTTGTTTATTCACTTCATCTTCATTACATTCCTTTTATTTTTCTTTTAATGATTCCTCACTGATGAATTAATTTGGAGCTGGGTCCCAGTGGTTTGATATAATGAAGACTACCTTTGGGTTTCTGAGTGTTTGAAGGAGTTTTGGTTGAGTTCAGTCACAACACTGAAATGATCTTTAAAAAATTAGGAATCTAGGGGTTGGCATGGTGGCTTGGCAGTTATGGTACTTGCCTGTAATGGGTGAGTAAACGGATTCAAAGTCCAGCACCCACATATACAACTAAGTGTCAGAGCAACGAAAGCCATGTGAAAATGTAAATAAAAAATGTATTCTCTCCCTCTCTCTCTCTCTCTATCTCTCTCACTGTCCTTCTCTTTTTTTAAAAAAATATGAATCTAGTTTTAAGGAAACAAGCGGTTTCATTTCCAAATGTAAGATAATATTACTAATGATGATATAAGCACAATAGTCAGTGGTACATAAACCAATGTTCAGATGCAGAATGATGGAGAGCACAGTGATCTCTAATCAGAGGAGAAAATAAGGACCCTGAAAAGTTCAATGTCAAAACTGAATAAATATATAAAAGTACATATCTTGAATGAAACCTATCAGAATTATTTAATCCATTTTATTAAAAGTATGTATCCTATCACTCTATTAGTTCTGCAATTTATTGTCTAGAGTTGTGATAACATTCCAGGAAAATTATACTTCAATTCTGATCAGAGAAAGTTAGCTGAGTGAATTAACTCGGATACAAAATTTGAGAGTAACAGTGAATACACAGTTTGCTGTTTTGTCATATCTGTATGGGACTCTTGCCCACCTTCTTTTTCTGTATCTTTTGATTTAATCAGCTTAAAGATTCTTGACCAACTCATGTGAGAAGATGTATGTCCCATACCTAAAAAGAATTATCTGATAAAATTATCTGAGGGTACACAGAATGATCAGATATTTAAAAAATTTTTATCACAAAGTCATTTCAATTGAGATGGAAATTATTGGTGAATAAACTGTATAACTTTTCTGTTCAAAGAATGAAACTGGGCTGGAATATCTTCCCAGCTTTTCAAATTATTCCATTAAGGTCCTAATTTATCACAAAATTTGCTCTTAAATTTTGAGTATGTGTATGAGAATTTGAGTGCATTCCTAGAATTCAAGGAATCATGGTTTCATACAAAAATAATAATGATGGAGAGGGTGATGATATTGAGAATAAATAAAATAATAATAACATTAGAAAAGTTATCTCTCTTTAAAAACTTAAAATGCTACTGAAATGCTGTTTCTCATGGTAATAACTCACATAGATGCCTCATACTTCCCCATGCTTGGGCATTATGTTTAACAGGTTCCCTAATTCTTTCTGTTCCTCCTGGTTCCAATCATCTGTGAACCAGTAATAGTGTCACTTTTGATTTGAAGACAGCTATAAGGAAACCAGCTGAATCACATTTTCTTCATTTCCTCAGGTTTCCATGCAAAATTACCTAACTTCTTTGGTTCCATCCTCATTTCACCTTCTCTTTAGCCTTTAGGAAGCAACATCTAAAGCTCTGATAATTATCCTCACATTTTTATCTTCTGTATGTGGATAATTCCCTCCCCTTCTTGCCTCTCAATATAGCCAATATGTTTTAAGCAATATAATTTGTATGTCATCGTGTGTTTAGTACTTCCTATTTGCAAAGAGTCATGCTTAGAATGAAAGCAACATTTATGGTTTGACTTGATCTGGTGATATCTTGAATTGTAAGGTACAATGGCTGTTCACTGAGCTTTCCTGAAGAGAAATCTTTTGCTTGCTACAAGCAATGTGGCCTCTAAAACAAGAGCCCTTGTGACAGAGATACTTCCTCACTTCTAAATTCCTAATAAGTGTCTACGACTACCAATGACCCCCACAAACACATGAGAACAAGGTTCTGATTGCCATTGGAATTTAATTCTGCTCATCCCAGAACACTTGGAAACCATGATAATTTGGAAGCATATCTAGAGCAAAAATTTTTCTGTGCCAAAATAGGGAGTCCTCACTGGATCCAGTGGAAAATGCAATTCTAGGTTGATGAGTGAGTCTCTGCATTTTCACAGGGGATCCCTAAGAAAGCAGGGATAAGAATCCCTGATGGAAATCCACAAATCCTAAGACAAGGCAGCAACCCAGATTTTCCATATTCAATGCAATATCTTGAGATCAGTACCCTGTATTTCAACTGAATGTGACCTTGTGAATGAATTCACTGAGTTGAGAGACTCAGATCTACCCACATGACCATCTACCAGAGGGTAACCTCAGCTGAGCAAGAAAGGGACTCATTGTCTCCTGGAGGATATTTAAATAGAGAATTGGAATGGGGAGTGAAGGACTCACCACCAGGTACCTCCTTCCCTATCTCTCTCCAAGTGTGCAGGAATCAGGCATTTCTTCTGTTTTCCAGTCATCATAGCACTATGTCTCTCTGAAGCAAAATCCCAGGAATGAAAATCAGACTTTACTTGTGACCAGCAGAGGAAGCACTAAAACTATACTTAAGCCAGAAATTATATTTATATTGAATATCAGGGTCATTTGTTTTTTATATTTTTATTATTTATTATATATTTTATATGTATATATACATGTATGTATATATACATGCTATATACATGTGTGTGTATATATATATATCTTTTTTTCTGATACTCTTGTATGTGTGTTTGTGTGTGTGTGTGTGTCTCCATATTTTAGTTGCTATGGACACATTCTCTCAAATTCCTTCTGTTTTCACCCTACTACTTCCTTCCCAGTGTTTTCCACCCCACCTCAAATCTGGACTATTGACCAGAACACACTATTTTCATGTATAGATCCCTAGTAGATCACCTCTATGCTATCCTTGTCATAGCATTCTTCCAGTAGCAAGTCAAAGCACATTCCTATTTCTTTCACATGCCTATTTAAAAATCAGATTACCCTACATCATCTTTACTACCTCGCTGCTCTTGCTTCAATATCACAATATCACCTGTTCCTTTCTATCTCATCTATTTTGCTCTCAGGTGACTGTAACCTTAACACCAATAAGCTCTAATTGGAAGTAATTGCTAATCCCACCACTCTTTCCATAGGTTAAAAAAAATAACAGCTTCAGAAGGAACTTAATGAAAAGTTAAATGTTGTTTATTGTGTGTCTCTCTGAAATGTGTGGTGAGGGCTGCCTACATAGTGATGGTGGCTCTGTGAGGTAACCAGTGATATCACAGTGAGGAGGGTAGAGCAGGGACTATGAGGTGTACAATGAGAGTTCTGAGGACCACAGTGTGGGCTTTCTGGGGTATGTGGTGAATAGTTTCTGCAGAGGGTAGGAAGAGTTAGGGTTCCCTAAAGTATGTGGTGAGGGTCTGGTCAGGGCCTAGATGTTAAAGGAATGCTTAGTATTAGGGTGTGGGTTAGGCTTAGGGTTAATGACTAAACTCAGAGTCTGACAGGGTCAGATTGAGGGCCAGTTAGAATCTTGGGTAACTTCTGATTTTAAGTCATAGCCCATGTCAGGAAGAGGATTTGGGTCTGGATAATGTTAATGTTAGGATCAGGGTACAGGTCAGAGTTAGATTCAGTGTTAATGGTTAAGGTCAGGTCCATCAAGGTCAGATTCAGGGACAGGGGTAGATTTTGGGGTTGGGTCCTGAGTTGAGTTCAATTCTAGGGCCTAGGACATCTTTAGGATTAGGTAGGATTTGGGTTAAGGTTATTGTCAAGGTCAGTAGCAGACAGGGTTAAGAGTTTGGGGATAAGGTTAGTGTTAGGATTCAGGATAGGATCAGTATCACGGACAGGGCCTAAAGTTTAGGCTAAGGATTGAGGTTGCAGTCAGGGTCTGACAGGGTCAGATTCAGAGACAGGAAGATTTCTAGATTCAGGGTCTGTGTTTAGGCCATGGCCAGTGTCAGTGAGAGGAGTAAGGTCAGGATAGGGTTAGATCATGTGAGGATCAATGTCAGGGTCAGAGTCAGGTTTTAATGTAAAGGGATAGGGATAGTGTCAGGGTGAGGGTTAGTGGTCAGGGTCAGAGTCCAAGTGAAGGTTAAGGTCATGTTAAGGGTCTGTGTCAGGTCTAAGGCTTAGGGTGAGTCACAAGGACAAAGTCATATTTAGGGACAAGGTTTAGTGTCTATAGTCAGGGTCAATTTCAGGGTTTAACTAAAGGGTCAGTCAGTAGGGGGTCCAGGTTATATTTAAATATGTTTAGGGTCAGGGACAGGTTTTAGACATTAGGGTCTTGAATAGTATTGTGGTCAGGGTAAGAGTCAAGTTAGTGCCCAGTTTAAGGGTTGGCTTAGTGTTAGGATCAGGGTTAGGTTCAGGGTTAATGGTTAGGGCCAGGATCTGAAAGGGTCAGATATAGGTCCATGGTTTAGAGACCTCAGTCAGTGTCTGTTATTAGGTCATTGCCAGTGTCAGGGAGAGGATTTGGGGCAGGATATGTTTAGATAGTGTGAACATCAGGTTCCAGGTCAGGGTTAGGTTCCGTGTCAAAGTTAGAGTTAGGGTTTAGTGTTAATGAATAGGAATAGTGTTAGGGAGAATGTGAGTGGTCTGGATCAGGAACCAGTCATGGTTAGGGTCAGGTTTAGGGTCTGTGTCAGGTCTAAGTCTTAGGGTCAGTGACAAGGGCATATCTAGGGACAAGGTTTAGTTTCTAGGGTCATGGTCATTGTCAAGGTCAGGTTTAGGTACAGTATTAGAAGGGTCTAGGTTAGGTTTAGATTCATTTTGGGTCTTTGGCAGGGTTAGCATCAAGGTTTAGACATTATGGTTGTGGATAGTGTTAAAGTCAGGGTAAGGGTCAGATCAGTGCCTAGATTTAAGGGTAGGTTTTGTGTTAGGGTCAAGGTTAGGGTCAGGGTCTGAAAGGGTTACATTCAGGGTCAGGGTTTGGAGTCTAGAGTCAGAGTCTGGTCTTGGGTCATGGCAGGGTCAGGAAAAGGATTTGGGTCCTGATGGTTGTGTCTCAGGTCAGGGTCAGGTTCTGGCTTTATGTTTAGGGTGAGAATCAGGGTCTGCTTATGGTGTCAGAGGCTTGTTCTGGGTTCAGAGTTTAGGGGTAGGGTTAGTGTTAGGGTAGGGTATCTCGTCATTCATTGTCATGTTCAGGGTTTACAGGCATGGTCTGTATTAGGTTTAGGGTCAGGGTTAGGGTTAGATAGTGTTAAGGTCAGAGTCAGGATCAGGGTTTGGGCGTCTATTAAGGTTAGGTTCAGTTCGTGTTCTAGGTAAGGATTTAATGCTTATGTGTTGGGTTATCATGTTTGCTTTGGTTATGTCTTCTTGATATAAAGTTCTCTTTATTAATATGTAGTGGCCTTCTTTGTCTCTTTTGACTAATTTTTAGTTGAAATCAACTTTCAGATACAAATATTGCCACACTGACTTGCTGCTTTCTTTGATCATTAGCCTGGTAGATTTTATTTTCATTTCTTCACCTTCAATCTGTGACTGTCTTTGGCTATGAGATTTCTCCCATGTAAGAAGCATATTGTTGGAATTTATTTTTTGATTGGGTCTGTGAATCCATGTCTTTTTTTGGGGGTGACAAGATCAATCATGTTCAGAGTTAGAATGGTTATTTTGTGGTTCTCTGCCATTGTGACTTTTTGTTGTATTGTGTGCTGAGTTGTTTATCTTTAAGTACTGTCAACTTTTATTGAGTTTTTTCTGTTTCTGGGTTTTGGAAATTATTTGCTTGTTCCTCTATTTGGAGTTTTACTTTGCATATTCTTTATAGCACTGGATGGATATTGCAAATTTGTTATTATCATGGAATGTGTTTATTTCCCCTTTTAATTTGAAGTTGAGTTTTGCAGGATATATTCATCTTGGCTGAAGTTTGTCTTTTTTCAAGACTTGAATTATCTTATTCCAGGTTCTTCTAGAATTCAGGGTCTGTGCCGAGGAATGTGAGGTGATTCGTATTAGCCCCTGAAAGTGACTTGATGTTTCCATCTTGCAGCTTTTAATAATCTATCCTTGATTCCTGTTATACATTCTGAATATCATGTGTCTTGGTGAACTTCTCAATTGATTAGATCTATTTGTTGTCTAATATTCTTCCTGGACAAGGATATCTGAGTCATTTCTGATATGGGAGAAATTTTCTTTAACTATTTCACTTAAAATGTTCATTCATTTAGAATGCCATATTCAATATTTCCTTCTATAACAATGACTCTCAGCTTACTTCTGATTAACATCCCAGATTTCTTGAAAGTTCTGATCATGTTCTGCAATTCTTTTTCCTTTCACGTCATTAGTGTGTTGAAGCTTACTCAGCCCATTCTCATTATTAGAAGTCCTTTCTTCAAAGGTGAGGTTCGATGTTCAAAAAAAAATTAATCGTTATTAAATTTTTCCATTGAGCCTTTGATTTGTTTGAGTCAGGACTTCAAGTTTGAAATGTCTCTTTCAGGGTATCCATTTCTTTGTTAAAGAAGTTTTTCATCTACTGTGTTTGCTCTTATTTCCCTCATTAGATCTTCTTTTAGGTCTTTGAGTGTTTTAGTAATCAATTCATTGCTAGATTTTCTAGGTTTACCTACAGCTACCTAATCATAGACTTCAAGGTTTAGGGAGTTGTGGGAATAAGAAAAAAAATTCCAGTCTTATTTCTCATTTTGGGAGAATTCTTGTTGGACTTTGAATTGAAGTATTTTAGTAAATTTTTTTCATCTAATTTTCTGTGAAATCCTTTGTGTATGATTGTATTGCTTGCTCTGCTGTTTTTGCTGAAAGTGAAATATGGGTTGAGGGTGGGAAGGAGATCCTGAGGGACTCTTCTCTGATTGTTCCCTTGTGATATACAGTTGATGGAATGGGTTTTTTGTCCTCTCCTTTTCATAGGCTAGGGTTCTTTCAGAATAGTTGAGATCTACAGCAGATTCCCTAAGATATGAAATAATTTTGATCTTTACAATATCCAATGACTCCCAAGGAAAGGAAACAAATTAAAAATAAACATCAACTGAATACAGAACACCATATTACACCATATTATACTAACTGCTTTATTCCTTGTACAACTAATACAATGATAATTGCTGTCTATGAGAGGAATTGTAGGTTAAGCAATTACTTTCTGCAAAGAAATATTTCTAAAATTAAAAGAGAAAAAGGGGAAAATTGAAAAGAAAAAGATATAATAAATACCTAAAGAAAAACAAAGAACAGGGGAAGAAGAACATTCTTAGAGAACAATGGAAGAGAAAAAAGAACAAAAAGAAAGAAAAAAACCTTTAAGGTATTAAAAAAAGGAAGAAAAAGATGCTGTATATAAATAAAAAATTCAAATTGTCATTCCTGAGGTTATCTCATTATAGGTTGGGGAAGATGATAAGAGTCCAATTGGTCCAATTGAGGGTTTTCTTGTTTTTTTAAGAGATAGAGGCTATTTGATAGAGAAAGAGTGAATCAAATTTTATTTAGTTTTTCATGTGGATTATGTTGCTCTGATACTTCATTGTGTATGTGGTGCTGGGGATTGAACTTGAGTCCTTGTCCATGCCGGACAAGCACCTTAACAGCTGAGCAACTGTTCCAGCCCACAAATTGAGGCTTATTAGTAGAGACTGATAACCAGAAGCACTATGATTCACAAGGTACAGGCTTTAAAAGAGTCTAAGTGTGGAGGGTGGGTTGCCAGGACAGGGCCTAGAGCTCAGACACCTGGCATTTTCTGTGATGTAATTGCCACAAAAAATTCAGGTTAATTCATGCACAAGGGGTGGTCCCTTGCTGACCTCCGCTAGGGGAATTATAACTCCATAGGGATTCTAATTTCTAGGTGCAAGGGGGTGAGTGCAGAGTAGCACTCTCCTGGACGTATACGCAATTCCACCAGACCTCTTGGACTCAGATCTTTTGCTCTCTCACATGATCTGAATATACCATAGGAAGTCATGTAGGCCCCCTCATTTAGAAAGGGTAAACCAAGCTAAGCTAGGTTCTCCTGTGATCATCCAACCTGAATCCCTCTGGCTGATTGATGTCTGTGATAGACCCAGAACCTTGCTTCTGGGTTAAGCCTCCGAATGTGACCAAGGTCCTGGCACAATTGTGGAGAAATCTGTTTTTGATGTTGGCCTAATGGACCCCAAAATGGGGGGAAGGGAAAGGAGGCAAACTAGATTTTTGATCCTTTCCCACATGGCAGAGAACCCCAGGCTATGCAGCCTTAAGTCCTAACAGTCTCCCACTCAGTTTGCATTGCCTTTGGGATTGTGGCATCTCTAGGGGCTAATGAAAGCCCTTTTTGTTTCCTCTTGGCTGACCACCCTTTCAAAATGGTTGCCATCCTTTCTCCTCCTGAAAGATAAGAGACACTGTGATACTCTCAGGCTTTGTAGGCAATTCTGGATCTGCCTAATCTGGTCCTGGGCTTCTGTCTGAATTCAGGATTCACTGTGGCAAAAGTCTGAATTCCCAGTAAATCAGTGTTCTTTGTACACCCCCTCCACCATGCAGAACCAATAGGTGAAGTACCAGTGCCACCACTGCTGTGGCCTCTGCTACTCCTAGAGTGAGGTGTCCTTTACCCCAGAGACCAGCTGAGAACAGAAAACATCTTTTTACATTGCAATTTTGATAGATTCCCAAGTCTCCAAGTACCTGCAATAGTATTCTGGTGAATTCCAGCATCAGTGTTTGCACTCCTTCTTCTCAATGCTATAGAACTGGTGGGGTTTGAGTCCCAATTCAGAGTCACAAGAGATGAAATTGCTCCACCATCCAATATGATCCCATGTCTTAGCATCCATTTTCTTTCAGAGCTTGTTAGGTTATTCCAAACCCTCCACAACTTTATGGTCTGGGTTGAGAAGTCAATTGAAATTTGGACTGGTTTTACTCTAAATGTGATCCGTGTTTTTTCTTGAGCAGTTTTTAAAAATGTCCTTGTTTTATATATTAGGTATTTTTATAATCTGTCTCAGAGTGGGTCTGTTGTGATTTTGCAGATTTGGATTTCTATCAGCCACTTGAATTTGTGTTCCCAGTTCATTCTTTTGTTTATTTTCAAGATTGTATGCCTTGTTTTTGAGGCCTGAAAATCTTTATTTCAAGTGGTCTCTCTATTGGGGATGCTTTCCACTTAATTTTTTATTTGGTTTATTTATTCCTTCATTTCAAGGGCTTCATTTGATTCTTTTTCAGGATTTCTATCTCTTTATAGAAGTGGTTTTCACTTCCTGTTTTTACTCTCTGTATTCCTTCCTTACTTCATCTTTTAGTTCATAGAATAATTTACACATGCATTTTATTATTTTCTTCTCTGATATTTCTTCCACTGTGCTGTCATTAATGACTGTAGTTGAAGCATTATGGGTAATTTGGGATACTTTGTTCCCTTGCTTCATGGTATTTGCATGTCAACCCATGTTTCAATATTGCTCTGATTTCCTCTTTTTATTCAGGACTTACTTTGTGAGTTTCTTTTTCTTATGGATGCTAGGTTGGGTGGATTTCTGTACACTGGCAATTGAAATCAATGTGTGATATTTGTTGATCCCATTATCAGGCCCTCTTTAAGAGAATATCAAGACCTATTTACTACTTTCTCTTTTGAGCCAAGTCTCAATGAAAGTTTGTTGGAATTGTTCTCTTCAGTTCCCCAAATAGAGTTAGGTATGTATAATACAATTCTGAAACAGATTTCAATGTTTAATATTTTAGTAAAATTATTATTACCTGAAATAGGTACTAGAAGGAGGAAGGGAAGAGAATTCATCATAAGTGTGAAAATCAAAGTGTGAGGGCAGGGAGAAAGAGGAGGGAGGAGGGAATGAAAGAGAAAAGAGAAAAGAGTCAAGATTAGTTATTTTGCACCAAGGTAAAGGAAGGAGAGGAAAGAGAGAGAGGGGATTGAGAATGGAGATGGAGAAGCTAATATAGTTTGGTTTACACCAAGTTAAAAAGAATCATTAGCTTGATGAATTGTGCATATTAAGAATGGTATCCACTCCATTCCTCTGTGAATTCTCCTTCTGGTATACATCTGTTCCTCTTTTGTGTGGGTGCTGACTGCAGTCCCAGAATTCCTATCCATGCCTCTATTTAGTTCTCTAGTCCATTTAATGATTGGACTATTTGTGGTTTTAGTGTTCACTTTTTTGAATTCTTTGTATATTCTGGATATTAGCCCTCAGTTTGATGTGTAGCAAGCAAAGGTTTTCTCCCATTCTGTAGGTTCTGTCTTGACACTCTTGATGAATTTTTCAGTTGTACTGAAGCTTTTCATTTTAATGCCATTCTACTCAATTATTCTTCGCTTTAATTCTTGCATCCTGCGAATCCAATATTTGCCAAAGGAGGCAAAAACATAGTATGGAAGACAGTCTGTTCAACAAATGGTGCTGGATGAACAGGACAATCCTATGTAGAAAACTGAAATTAGATACTTATCTCTCACATTGAAAAAAATCAAATCTAAATGGATCAAAGAGTTAGAAATTAAACAACAACTATGCAATTGCTACAAGTAAAAGTCGGATCAACACTCTATGACATCCATGTGGGCACTGCCTTCCTTAACAAGACTCCATAGCAAAAATGTTCTTCTGATAGGAGGGTTTGGGTTAGATTCCTGGGTTCCTATTCTGGAGAGGGTGGCTTCATTAGCCAGAGCTGGGAAAAGTCCTCTAAGTGGGGCAGAGTAGTGACCAGCAGTCTCCCTGCAGAGCAGAAGGTGAAGGACAGGATAATTTTGCCATGGTGAGAAGGGAGGTCTGGTTGAAAGAAAGAGCTTTCTTCAAGGTCATTCATCTCTACTGTGATATAGATAATCCTTGTTTACTTCCTGACTTGGGTTTTCATGCTAAGAATTGCTACACTTTTTCCACTATTAAAAAGGCAGTAGAATTAATGAAGATTTCTATTTTCTGCAATGGAAAGAGCAATGGATTAAGGTTCCAATTGAGGGTCTCTGTCCTGCAGACTACATTTCCTACATTGTGAAAATAGATTTGAATTAGACCATGTTTAAGGACTCACACAGTGTTTCACATTTGATGATTCCAAATGATGATGGTTTATTGCTAAAATGTATTTTTTGCATGATAATTTTCAGGCACTTTCCTTAGGATTGGATTATTTCATTTCTACTTCATGGTAATGCTTAGATGGTACTATTGTATTTTTGTTTTAAAGATGAGAAACCTGAACCCACATGGATTAAATTATTTTCAAAATGATCAAGCCTATTTTTTTCTTTAAACCTCAATTGGTTGCCAATACATAGTAATGTACAAATTCACTTATATTTTCATGTGACCAGAGATTATTAGTCAGTTTGTAATAGAATGAATTTGACAGCTCTAAAGAATTTGGGTAGCATTAGGTCTGACCCTTACTTGTATAGTTAAAGAAATGAAAACCTTCAAACTATCAATCTGTAGCAAAAGTATGTGTAAGATGTTATATGTTGCTTATTGCCTAATTACTAATAATGATTGAGTTGAATTTACATTTGCTAATTTAAAAATATGGAACAAACGATGGTGTTTGGTGGACTTTAAGACATATTCCCTTGAATACTTTTAATTTTATCCAATATTATCTCTCTTTTCTTTCTGGAATACTAGGAATGTGAAGACAAATTGGTGACATCTCTCAGCTGGAAAAATGATTCAATGAAGAATTCATCAAGTTTGCTTAGAAGCAAATGATGCTATTACAGAATGCTAAATCAAGGAGTATAGCTATTGGGTTGAAAATGTTCATCGTAGTTAACAATGCTTGATTTTTATATAGTACATTGGCCTGATTTTATTTATAAGGGATTCCAAATGCATCTTTGTAATTGTAGTGGAATTTCACTATATTTCACTACTTAATATACTGCTTACCTCTGCTTTCTTGTGTGTATGTGTTTATATGTCTAAATTAAAATTACCTTTAAATTTATAAGGCGAAGGCATGAATTTCTATTTTTTAAATTTTGTGAAATTAAGCATTTATTTTCCATCATAGGGACTGTAGTTTCTTCTAATTGTTTTTTCTAGAGGTGTCAAGTTGAAATGTTAAAGACAAATTTGTAAGTCCAAAGACAGAATAAGAATCCTCAAGCAAAATAAAAAGATTACCATCCCTGGAAATCTGAAGTGTATGAATTTGCCTGTGTTTGTTGAGTCTCTATTCCATTTTCATTTATTTTTTCCAAAGGTAAATAGATGCTAATGTCCTTTCTCAGTGTAAGTGGATAAGCTCTTTGAACATTGTTAGAAGACTTATAAATGTTAACTGCCCACCCTAAAACCAAGCCTTCTTCTCAATCAGAAAAGGTGAAATTGTGCTTTCAAAGTTGAATCTGCTTATAATTAAGAGAGTAGTTTATTTGTAAAGAAGTGCAATCCTCAGAGTTAGACATGTTTTTTGAAAGATTGGCATGAGTTCATGTGTTTGAGACCAACCTGGGCAAGAAAGCAAGACTGTCTCAAATTTAAATTAAAATAATTATAATAAGGGTGGTTAGGAAAAAAGTGGAAGGAGGAAGTAATTACAATTTGGTATGAAACAGAATTGTGCCCACTTGAAATTTGCTACTCAGTCATCTTTACTATTTGAGCATGCATATAATAAAAAGGGAAGGAACAGGTAATGTTGTATAACATATTAATGTTTTTCAAAGGGTCTGTTGCATATGTTTATTCTAGTTTATAGGCTTTAGAGGAATTTCTTACAATATAATTATCTGTTTAGTAATTATTTTCTTATTTTCTGATCTGGAATCTTTATTGTTTAGAATCAGAATGATATTGAAACACTCAAAACCTGGTAATGGAGAAAATGGATTATAGTAAGGTAATGAACAAGTTGTGAATGTTGTTTGCATCATTATTGACTCAGATGAAATGTTAAATCATAAATAGAACAACCCTGTGGGTGTTCTTTTGCTAAAGAGTGTCTTTCTGTTCCTCTTATACTACTTCCTCTCCATTCTTCATTGTATTTACCACTCCAGTTAACTGTCAAAAGTAGAATGAATGAACTTTAGATCCCTTTATATTTGAAATGAATATTCTTTGTCCTCTTCCTCTTACATTCTCCCTAATTGTGGCTATTACCTCACTATTTCTCCCATTCTTCTATGTCCCTCTCAGAAAACCCATTTATGCATGCTAAGAACTTCAGTGTTCCATGATATATATAATTTGTATGTAGATCTACATCCCAGATGGGACTACTGACTTGTGTGACAATTTTATGTAGCGACCTGGGGAAGAAAAAGAAAAAGCATTCATACACATTTCATTTGTCATCTTCTCAAATAATATGACCGAATCCCCTCCCCTGGTTGATTCAGTAGCACCACTGGATTCTGTGCCTTTTAGCTTCAGAGATGCATGAACTTTCCTCATCCCTTTATCCTCCACATGTGTCACTCACGGGCCTGTGGTTGCATCAGTTTGTCTTATCTCTCTCCATCTGCATGGTTTTCCCCTGCCTCCTGAAGTTTCTACCATACTCTGTTTTCATGCATTTGTTTGGACTTCTTGTTTCCTAAGTCTGCTGCACCATTTCCCAGGAAGTAGCCTTGGTTATGATCTTCTTCACTGCTTCCTTGCATCAGGCCCCTAATTGCTCTGGTGTCTCATTCAACTTCTGGGTTGTCAATCCTTCTTGGGTAGAGCACATTCTTCTATAACATCCTGGGAATGAATAAATGGGAAATAAATGTTTCTGTTGTCTTCTATTTAAAATGCATTTATACTATTGTTTGAGTATGTCTCTAAGTTGATACACAAGCCAAAGTTTCTACATTTGCTTTGATTTTATTTCTTCTATAGTAAAGTTTCTGGTTTTGGAGTTCTTTCTCATAAGAAGTTCAGTGGAAGGTAGTCCTAGAGCTGGTTTTGTCTTCCAATGGTGTCATGAGGACATAGAGTGCCCTGCTGTCCATGCTCCTGTGTCTTCATCCTGTCTCTGGGAGACCAGGACTTTTAGACTTTAGTTTTTAATATTGTATTTAAAAGGCAGGCAAGGAAGAAGAAATTGACCATAAAGGTAGAAGGAATTAGTTTACAGAATATGCTACAAAACTTTGGGAATATAATCTACAATTTTATTTTCATTATCATTTTGCCTAAGAAATATCATTGACTTCTGATGGAAAACATCACTTTATGGAAATGTTCATTTTGGGATTTAAATATTTAAATTTAAAGATTTCATTTTTGACATCTGAATCTTTTTTCATGTATTTTATTTAAAGATGGAACATGTTCTATTTTTCTGAGGAAATAAGGATTTAAGTTCATGCTCACTTAAAATTTATTTTTGCCTTTGCAGTATTTCATTTATATTGAAATATTTTCAGTTCAAACAACTGTGCATGAAAATAAAGCTAGCATGTTGAAAATGAAATGCACATTCCTATATGACAATGTATGAAGACTTTTCTCACTTCAGATTTTCATGAAGCTCATGTGTATCATTGCACTTTGGCACTATTGATATAGTCATTGTATTTAACTGACACAGTTCATTCTTGGACTATGTTAGTACTTGACATTGAGGTCATACCCTAGTTCATGCAATTAGAGTATTTCATTATGAACTTGGTAATAATATCTCCTTTATGAATGTGCAAAGAATTCTCAAAGCAAACTGGGGGAATTGCTGAATCAAAAGTTATAACAGTTCAGCTTTAGGAAATTTTACCAAATGGTAAAGTATTAAAATAATTTTCACTTTCACTAGTAATGTCCAGGGAAACTGTGGGTCCATATTCTCTCCAGCATTAGATTTTCTCATACAATATAATTTTTGACTATTTAATAGCATAAAGTGATAATGAGAATGAGAACACCTTTAAAGAATGTTCAGCTTCTGCAAACTCTGTTTCCTCTTGGAAGGTCTTCAAGTCGTGGGTAATTTGTGCTACTTTCATGGAAGCAGCCTCCCCTATAGCAAGGGCATCTGGCTCCATATCATCTGGTGTCTTTGCTCATCGCTTTTCTCACTTCTTCATTGCAGGCTGCTGGGATGATATCTGGGCATAGTAGGTGGAGGTACTCCTCTAAGTCTTTTTTTTTGTGTGTGGTGTACATTACCATCGTGTCTGTGCAGTATTTGTGCTGGTTGCTTGGAATCATTCTCAACAATTGCCTTCTGTGCATCCATGTGTCTGAGTAAGAATTTAATTAACTGCAACTTTGGGACTGAGGCAATGGACCCTCCTAGAGGTGCTGGAGCACAGGAGATACTTTCTTGGTTGCTATGATTTTCTTGTCAGCTGGTGCTTGCAAGTCATCCTAGAGTCCAGAATGTGCATGCTTGGTGGGTGCCACATCTTTTGACTATTTCCATTATTGGTGGAGGCACAGGGTGTAAGACTGACACTGGCTTTTGCGGGATGTTGCATACTAGATTCTCTTTGCTGGGGCTGCTTCATAGCAGCATAGATCTTGCTGGCTGTCTGTAGCTGTGAGACCTGTGAATGCTTACTTTTTATAGATGATGTGTGACCAAAAACCTCCACATTAGCTGATGTGTATTGCTTGGGTATTGATCTGTGACTGGAGTAGTGTATCAGTTTACCTGTCTTCATCTGAGCTCCTTGAAGTCCCCAACATGGGGACTTCTCTATAGTGGTGCTAAGTACTTGGCAGCTATCTGCAGCAATGGGGCCTGTGGGTGTAAGCCATCTGGGCATTCTGTGGCTTAAAAGGCTCCACCCTAGCTTGTGCAGATTACTGATTTCTCTAGTCACACTGAATAGGGTAGGGTGTCACTTTGCTGACCTTCACCTGAACTCCTGGGGAGGCAGTAACACTGGGTTGGGGTTAGCACTCTATGGGAGTTTTTTCCCCTTAGGTCAGCTCCAACCAAATCCCCATGTCCATAGTGAGGGGGATGTTTGATAGTCTTCAGCTAGGAAAGATCCCTCAGATTTCTTTCTAGAAAAATTACTGAGACAACTCATTTCAGAGACATTCCCTTTGGTATTACTTGTAACTATCTGCATGTGGGGAGAAGTAGAATTGCTTTAATTTCTACTTGGGAGGCTAACAAGCTGTTGACTCTCTAGAAAGTCTGCCCTGCCTGATGTTGCTTTCAGCACATATTAGGGTTCAATTGTATTGTCTCCATCACCCTATTTGCTGCTCTTGAATTATGTTAACTTGATCTGTTCCTCTTTCCAACTAGTCTCCATATTCCTAAATTCAGGATTTTTTAAAAAATAACATCAATATCTACCCTCCCACCCCTAAATATAGATCTTCTTCCAGAAGATAAAGATGGAAAGACAATATTCTGAATTTGGATACCAATCCTTGAAGAGTCATTTAGCAGTAACCAACATAATCATATTCACCAGGACATGATTTCAGCCTGTTTTCCTTTTGAGAATAACACAATGCTCATAGTCAGAAATGAAGCTAATGATAGGAGAATGTAAAGAGTTCTATTTTTGTGTATTTGAGTATATTTTCTATGTTATTCCCTCCTGGAAAATGGGCAGGTGGTAATTGAATGTAAAAGAATGCATAAATCACTACAGAGAAGAAAAATGGAAGAATAGTATTTTAATGTGAGGAATGATGTTGGAGAAAGAGGAAATACATGAAAAGAGGAGCCCTGCCTATTGGAAGTATTTTCAGTATTCTGAAACAAATACTAGAACTCAATCAAAACAATTATAGAGTGGGAGACAGTTTACTTGGATTTTCTTTAGACAAATTCCCAAGTCTTATGTACCTGTGTCCTCTTCACCACAGTCAGAATAGCCTGCTTATTATCCCTCAAGTCAGGTGAGGGAATCCTAAGCACATATGCCACAGAGCTGATCTGTAAATAATGTCATTGCTGTTTTCACTATTGTAAGCCAAAGACCAAAAGCTGCCAAGACCCCAGTTTGTTCAAAGTGAAGTCCAGAATCCCTAGTGATTCTATAATCCATTCTCCCATATCTTAAACCACCCAGGCTCTTAGGTTAGCAATGTCTTAAAGAAGAGGATGACTGAGGCCTAGTTAGGCTAAGGAAACACTGTCAGAAGTACACACATCCAAACTAGCATTGATTGATAGCTGGTTCCAAGCCAGAGGAGGGTTGTGGGAAATATGTATTCAGTGGAAGGTCTAGTTGGGTGCCTGGGATCCATTGGGTATTATGGCAGCCCTGGGCATACCAAAAGGCTTAGAGTGAGACTGGCCTTTTCCAGCATTTTGCAATGATTTTTCTCCATAGAGCAGCATTTGGGATATGGTCTCCATTCTAGGGAGCCTTGTCCACACATATTTGGTCACCATCAGCATCTGAAGCATGGTTATCATGGGGTGTCTATGTTACTAAGGCTTTCATTGCTGTGACAAATGCCTGAGTAAAATGAAGGAGGAAGAATACGTTTTGGTTCTGGGTTTCATAACCCCTCACTTGGTTCTTTTCTGATGTTTACCTACTGGCAGAAGTGGGTAGAAGAATAAGTTTACTCAGCTCTTGAAAATCAGAACAAGATGTGAGATAGAGAAGGAAAGGAATAGAGGGAGGGAGTGAAGAAAAGAAATACAGAAAGAAGGAGGAGAAGGCACATGTGAAGGAGAAGGAGGAGAAATACAAGCATACAGGAAAGATATAGTTATTGAAGCACACCCTGCTAAAGTCTTTCTCCATTCATGCCCAACCTACCTAAAGTTCCTATCAGCTCCCAGTAGTTTATTGATTTTGAATGATTAATTCATGATAAAGTCAGAGTACTTACCATGAATTGCTGCCCCAAAACCTCACCTGTGATCATTGCTGCTATGGGGACTAAACCCTGTGTAAATGAAACTTTTGGGGAACATAACAGGTGCAGACCTTAGTAGCTTCTCTTTGGCAGGTCCAAGCTGAATCTTAATATGTCTGGAGTTCAAGGGGTTTTTGAATCAATAGACATTAAGTTTGCTTAGATTCTCTGTGTAATTTTTCCTCAGGGAGGAATATTGAGAATTTCCTTGATGGTACTGGAGCTGAAATGGAGCATTTTCAGATCTGTGGCTCAGTACTGTCCTTAAGGAACCTTTTCAGTATAGGGCTTATCCTGTGTGTTATACCACTTCAGTGCCACCTACCACCTCTCTGCCCATCTCTCCCCAGAGCTGATCATGAGTCCTGATGATGCTGAAATATTTTATGCAATGAATCCATGAGTCAAATAAGATTTTGTCCCAAAATGGCCTTCCCTATTGAGGAGAACAATAAGTGTATCAAACCCATACTAACCTCTCATGATGCAGAAGGGCTCTATATCACCAAAGGATCCTTCAATCTTTTGCTTGTGTCTGACTGAGCTGTGCTAAAGTATCACTTGATCATTGTTATATTTTCCTTAAAATATTGACTTCATGACTTTGAAATTACCAACCAATAATCTGCCACTGTATCTTTGTTATTTATACCATTTACAAACACATTTATCAGTGTATCATAAATGCATCTTTGAATACATTTGTAGCTTTCAAAGTAGAATTGTTTTCTTTTGTAATCATATGTACTTGTTTGATTTTGAATATTATTCTTAGCAGATATTCCTAGAAGTAGCAAACAAAATGTGTGGAATGTTTGATGTGTTTAAATAGAATTTCTGTTACCAGAATATGGCAGATTACATAATGTGAGTTTTACATTGGGATTAAATGAAATATTATTCTGAAATGCTTCTGATAAATTTTTCACATTTCTCAGATGTTAAATTATTTTCATTTACATGAGATATCTTGGTGACAAAGTTCAATACTAATGAAGAAATTCATTTGTGTTTCACATATTCCTTACACATAATCCTCTTATTTTTTCAAATAAAATTCACATTTTATTTAAATTGAAAAACCTTTACAAAATAGATTTTCTTCTCCAAAAGTAACAGTATGTCATTTCTAGATAAACATAAAATATTAATTTCATAAGTTTTTCCAGATTTTGCTAATAGATCTTTATGAAACAATTAATATAGCAATGGGAATTTATAGAAAAAAAATAGATAAGTCAGTTGCCAATATTCGTGATTTGATTCTGTCTAGACCCCAAAGCTGAAGTGCTCAACATTTACTTACTATAAAGCATATGAAGAGATAGGCTTAACAAAAGAATATAAATAACAACACCATGTGGGTCATCAATTTAAAATTTTACTGTAAATATTTCCTTTAACTTCACTTGTTAAAGGCAAAATCTGCTTGACACATTCACATTGTTTTTCTGGTAATTGCCATCACTATCCTTTAAAGAATTTAACAACACATTTAAAACACTTATTAGGCAAAAGTCATTGGTGGGCTTTGCTATAGCATTTTATATGTTGAATTCTTTTCTCCTGCACCTTCTCAAAATTTATGACATCAAAAATTGATAAAAAAATACATGAAAGTGTTTCATTTCAATATCAGGTTTGACTGGATATGTGGTTCAGTGGTTAAAAAAACAAAAGTGCCTAGAAGGCGTGAATTCTTGTTTTCCATCCCAGCACCATAAAACACTAAAAGAGGAGATTCAGGAATATCAAACATAGAAATATGAATGGCTAAAATGAACAAACCCACCACAGAAATGTTTGTATTATAGAACAAGAAAAGTCAAATCCACAAAGAG
Organism: Aplodontia rufa; assembly: GCA_004027875.1. Taxonomy (NCBI): domain Eukaryota; kingdom Metazoa; phylum Chordata; class Mammalia; order Rodentia; family Aplodontiidae; genus Aplodontia; species Aplodontia rufa. Next base: position 63,026 of record PVKS010001975.1, read on the forward strand.
TGATACAGATGAATAGATGCCTAAGATGAGTGAGAGGGGAAATAAGGGTCAGTTTCACTTGAAGACACCTTTGACTGTCTCAGACATGAGCCTTTGGGGGACAACTCACATCCACACACTAACTAACTTATATCTCAAACATAAATCAAACAAAAACTAAGAGGGCTCCTTTTTGTGGAAAGAATAGGAACATTTTTTTATGTTCCAAATTGCTTATCTTTACACAACTTAAGCTCTCCGTATTACTTTCCAAATATTCAGTTAAATTTTATCACAGTGTAAAGACTCAAGTTATTATTATTCAACCATAATGTATTAAATGTCATTAACAAATCCCTAAATTAATTTCTTGATTCCATGAAAACATGAAGGAGACCATTGGTATAATTGTTATAAATAACTTTAGTTTTGAAACACTAGCTTGGTAAAATTCTGTTCTAAGTTTTACACCTTAAAAATTAATACACTTGGAGGACATGAATAAACCTAGAACACAACAAAAGCCAATATTTATTACATAGATATCTTTATATTTATTATATTTAAACTTTGAAGAAAAATTCAGATTTTATAGTATATTATAACCATAATCACAGTTCTACACAGGTTTAGCAACAGCTTTAAATTTTCTAAGTTTAAGAAGGTGTTGATAATCAGAGGTTGACTTATTATCTGATGTATAACAATAAAATATTTAAGGAATTAAAGCAAACAGATATGTAACCTAGGAAATTGAAATACAATTTTAATGGAGAGAATGCTGATTACCTTATCTGCAAAGAAAACATAAATTTTTATTTTATAAACTAATGTAACCCTTAAACAAAGCTCAGATAAACATCCAGTTTTTAAATATAGTTCTATTTACATATATTAAGATGTCAGAAATATTGTAATAATCTAAAAATAATCTTTTCATTTACTGTTATGTAGTACTCATTGATAAGATTTTAAAACAGGAACAAAATAAAATTCCTTTAAGATTTAATTTTCCTTAGTAATTAAACTCAATGCCAGGAATTATCTTGATAAGAACAGATAAATGTTTTAAGAATCCCTTGTTACTTCAACATATAGAATTAGATTCTGGTTCATATCAGTACATTAGTGTTTGAACTTATGTTTAATATTCTCCCACACAGTCTTTTGAGATTTACCCTCCACAAACCTTCTGCAACTTACTTACACTGTCTATATTTCTTCATCCAGAATCAATTTTTTCTTCATCCAAGAACATTTCTTTCACTCTAATTTCCATATCAAAGTATATTTCCATACCTATGATTTTCTTACATCTCTGTCCTATTTGCTGACTGTCTCTTAAACTTACATTTTGAAACAATCCAAATAAAATGTGTGACTCTTTCTCATTATGCCTAATAATAAGGTCAGATATTTAAGGCTATTTATAGTACTTTAATTGATACACAGCTGAAACCTTTTGTACTCTTGCATACAGAATTATACCTGATAGAATCCTAATTCTTAATAACCTTACTATTGGTGAATACCCAGAAAAAAGAAATCTTATATCTTTTTAGTTTCCAATATAGGAAAGCACATTTAATAAAACTAAGTGTATGATAACTTTTAGAATTTATAAGAACACACTTAATACACCCAAATATGTCACCTTGTAGAAACTAAAGTCAAGATTACTCAAATTTACTTAGTGGTTGACGTTTTAACATTTAGACTTTGCAAAGTTTTCAAATGTCTCCTCCCACAAACATATTTATGGAGATTAATCCCATTTATGTTAAATCTAATTACCCATTTTAATGGTTAACTTTGTTACCCTTGAAAGCAAGATACCAGACAAATATAAGTCATCTTCTTCTGTTAAAGAAAAATTCTAGAAACAATGAATGTTATCCTCTAAACATTTACAGAAACCAACTTTCTATTGATTGACCACCTAGAAAAATATGTGAGCTGATAATTTTACACATAATTTTACTCATCTGTTTAAATGATTTAGATTGAATGTCTTTTTAAACATTTAAGTCATGTGAACTGAAAGTCATTTGGTTCAATTTTCTTTTTTTGAATTTAATTTATGAGCATTCATCTATAAACCAATTTGCTACCATATTGAACACAATATATAACACACATGTACACAAACACTTACGTTATGTGTGCACATACACAAAAAAACAGGAAAAAGATTTTAAAGCTTTGTTTTTAATAAATAGCCTTTTGAATAAAGGCAGTAATAAAGACATAATTAAAAACTATAGTTGGGGCTGGAGTGGTGGCTTGGCAGTTACAGCACCTGCTTGGCATGTGAAAGTACACATGTTCAAACCCCAGCACCATGTACACAATGAAATGTCTGAGGAATGAAGGTCACATGAAAAACTAAATAAAAATTACTTCTCTCTTTCTCCCTGTCTCAGTGTCCCCTCTTTCCTTTAAAAAACAAACAAACAAACTATAGTTGGATAAAATAAGACTGACTGAAAAATATATTTCGGTTGCACAAAATGATAGGTGAAATCACCAGTAAAATTGAGATCAGAACCCAATAAAATGAAATGGCCATATTTATTCTGTAGTAAAGGAGCAATAAACATCTTTAGCAGACCACAGTACACTGTTGAATCAGAGTTAGAGTTAACCCAGACATTGAAAGAATTAGACCTTGTGAAATCATCAGGAATTTTTTGTTGGTTTGTTTTAAATAAAGATAACCTATGTGGAATATTACCAATTTCCTTCTTTGTGTTCAAATGAAGAGAACATTCCACAGAAATTATTGCCTCCTGCTATTCTTGGACCTGTACTATCAGCAGATAAATAGCAGGAATTTCCTTCCTTTTTGCAAACAAACTAAGCTGCAAAATGAAATTGAAGTTTATCCATAAAAATGAGATGTTTTTATTGGGCATTTTTGGTTATGAAGGCTAGTGGGCCCTGGCATAACTTCTGAGAATGAAGATCCCTCCTGAATTATGTGGACACCCTTTTACAGGGGCTTCTGATTATCAGCAATTCCATCTTTCTTTTCGCAATACCTGCTGGATTTATCATTATCTTAATAGTGAGAATTCAAAGGCCTTTGTTTGCCACATGCAAAAAAACTTAAGGGCATCCAGGCTTAGTGTCATTACTGATATTCCATTGGCCACTATAATATTTAATGCCCCATGGTAGAAGAGCAGCTTAAAGTCTAAGGGAGGGTATTTGCCAATTAGTTTTGCCTTTAAAATTGGCCTTACATGATTCTCTTTCCTTTAGTTCTCATACTCACAGGCCCATGGATTTATACTATGTTCCTCAATTTAAAGTGGGAGCCAAGAATATTAGTACTCTGGGTGAGATTCCCCAAAAGAAAAGATAAATAATTTGACTTCCAGAACTAGAAGAGATGAGAGGCGATTAACTCTTTGACAAAACTTTTTGATTTCTTCCTGCCAGATGAGGAGATTATAGAAGAAAAAACATTAAAGCTGGGGGAGCTCTATTTTGGCAGTTTCTCACAATGGGTCCCTGTTTAAGAGGTGGATATCAGGGACAGAGTAGAAACATTTCAGAATAGGGAGAGACTCCTTGGCTCAAAAATCTGGGGATTAATGGATCTCATCTCTCCCAAAAATCTTATATCAGACCAAGACTTTGTCCCATAGTCCAAGATTCATTGAGTGAGGTTGCCCTCCACCATTGGGAAAAGCCAGTCAAAAATAAAGAGAAACAGATAGCGGTTGATGATGGTGCCCCTGAATGGCCAGACTCAGGAAAGACCTTCCTGCAGCACTGGAGTATCACCCCAGTCAGCCACCTTCAGTTGTCTCATGCCTTCCTATGTCCCATGCACCAACTTTCTCCCAGGGAAAGGAAATTGGAGCAAGGCAGGACTGACATTCCCAATGCCTAGTTGAAGGGAGATCAGTTCTGCCTGCCTTACAAGCCTGTCACCTGAGTCTTAAGATCAGCAGCCATGACATTGTCAAGTGCTCTGTGTTTAAAGAGAGTTCATCCACTGAAGAAAAACACAGTGATCTTCCTACAAGTTTGTAAAGGCCCTGTTTATGAACAAAGGGGACTTAGGTTCTTCCTTATGACCAATTCTATGTAAAAGACCCTTTTCTCAGTGGTTAGGGTCTGTTTGGCAAGGGAAGTTGGTGCTCAGGCAAAATGAGCATTGAAAGAAGAGTTTTGCTCTTATGGAGGTTTATAAGTCTGGGGCATTCAATCAGCACAGTCCAATTGACTGGTCACTTCTAGGACATTCTCAAGGGCTGTTGGGAGAGGAGGTCATGAGAGAAGGTTTTAAGATTCTCCAAGGAGTGGCTCTGAAGATAGTTCCTTAGCTGCTTCAATCATTTGCTCAACTCCTTGCATCCAAATTTGACCAGGACCGGAGGCAACTGTCTGCTAACACCAGACACACTCTGAGCTGAGATAGAAAAGTTGGAAATGACCCTTACAGAGCCTAACATACCTGACCTGAAGACAGGTGCTTAGGAACTGTAAAAGTACTTGAAATCTGTTATCAGAGACTTAAGACTGGTGGTCATGCTAATCACATTTAAGTGACTGATGGATGCCAAGTATGTTTTCCTCCAGAAAGAAAGAAACAGAAAGATGCAAGCTGCACCTTGCAGAGAGCTTACCTCAGTGGTGATCTTATCCATATTCTGGATGTACCCCTGCACTCCCATCTGATGCTGTTTCGGTGGAAGTCAGTTTCGTGTACCCTGGAGACCAAGAATGAAGTCGAAGCACAGAAGACAGACTTGACTTTAAGAAAATAAAAGAGGGCTGGAGCGGTGGCTCAGCAGTTTCGGCATTTGCCTGACAAGCACGAGGACCCGGGTTCAAACCCCAGCACCATGTACACAGCTGACTGTTGGAGCAACTGAAGCCATGTGAAAAACTAAATAAAGTTGTTTCTCTCAAAAAAAAAAAGAAAATAAAAGAAAGCAAAGCATAGGGAAAAGAGAAGACTTCCCTTAGAGTGGGAGTAAAGGAAAGAGCCAAGGCCTTTCTCTCCCTTCCCCCAAACCGAGGAAATGGTCATGGGAAATTCTGGTTGGGTCCAGCCATTGTTTTTTTGTCTCAGGCATCAATAGAATGAATGTGGCATATTGCTTAACAGATGGGAGTGTCTGCATCTGGATCCACCTTGCCACACCCTACTGACTAACATTGGGGGATGTCAAACTGATCATAAAAGAAAACTAACCAGTTTTCCCTTGATTCACTCAAATATTCTAACTACTGTGACTGTCTCAAGATGATTCTCCTGTATCAAACACAATGCATAAAAGAGAACACTTATTTGTTATTCTATCTGTAATCCTACATAAACTTCCATTCTACAGAATTACAAAATACTTCACATATATTTAAGTATAAAATGTTACAACATTCTTAAAATGATTGTTTATTTAATCAGTTGTGAAATAATTATTTAAAAGACAAAATGGGTACAAGCTTTAATTCCTTTAAGATTTAGTTTTCCTAAATAAATAAGCCTATTATCAGGAATTAACTTGATAGATAAGAACAGATCAATGTCTTAAGAAACCCATGTTAGGGGCTGGAGCGGTGGCTCAGCGGTTTCAGTGCTTGCCTGGCAAGCACGTGGACCCAGGTTCAAACCCCAGCACCACGTACACAACTGAGTTTTGGAGCAACTAAGGCTGTGTGAAAAACTAAATAAATTTGTTTCTCTTTTTCTCTGTCTCTCTCACTGTCCCTCTCTCTTAAGAAAAAAAAAAAAGAAACCCAGGTTAAACAATACAATAATATTTGGGTTTAGGGGTAACATTAAACAACTTTAACTGATTGTGTGAATTACATTTGTTAATCACATGCAAACTTTTTAGATTTATACTACACAAGCTTTTTGCAACTTACTTAGACACTATATAATTTGCCTACATTACCACACAAAATACTTTTTCATCCAGAAAACAGCTCTTCTAATTTTTGTAAGAAACTATTTCCATACCTATAAATTTTTATCTCTCTCTTCTTTGACCTTTAATTTTTAAAAAATATTTTATTGAGGAGTTGAGTTATTACACAATCATATATGCATATAAAGTAAAAATATGATATGCATTTGTTCCTAAAACAGAATTACCCCCACATCACCCATACCCCAAAATTTTCAATTTCTTCTGTATTTCACCTGTACAAGGGATATAAATGTTTAGATTGTGAAATATCCAAAATTAAATGATAGCATAAGTATTATTTGGATTCTTGGTGTGTGTGGGGGTGAGTGTGTATGCCACTTGGGGCTGGAGTGGTGACTCAGCGGTTGTGGCATTTGCCTGGCATGCACGAGGACCCAAGTTCAAACCCCAGCACCATGTACACAACAAAGTCTCGGAGCAGCAAAAGTCATATGAAAAACTAAATAAAATTGATTCTTTCATTCTCTGTTCTCTCTTTCTCTCACTGTCCCTCTCTCTTTAAAAAAAGAGTATGCTACATTGTTAATTGTCTCCCAAGATCTCTCACTATTTTTTAAAAAGAAATTTTATTAAGGATTTGAATTATTATACATTCATTAATGCAGACATCACTACATTTTTAAATAATCATCATGAAATTTTGGAATTCTTCCAATTGCTCTTTTTAATACCATCAAATATCTTATGTTATTTACAGTACTGTAAATGAAACACAGCGGAAACCACTTTTCATCTTTACATATAGAATTGTACTTGTTAGAATTTTAATCTGGTGTTTAGTGAAAGAATCCTTAATCCTGTTTTTCTTCATTTACCAATTTATAAGAGCACATTTAATAATCCCAAATGTTTTCTTACAGATTTAAAGCCAGGAATACTAGAAATTATAAAAGCTTTTGAAGTTTTAGCATTTTATCTTTGTAAATTAATAAGATGTCTCCTCTAACAAACACATTTATGAAAATCAGTCCCATTTACATTGAATTGAATTCTCTCATTTTTAAAAGTTAACTGTAAAATCAAAACATCAGACAGGTATAGTCAAACATCATAAGCCATGAAAATCCCTAGAAGCAGTGAATGTTGCACTGTAAACTTTCACAGAAACCAACATTCTATTGATTGCCCACCTAGAAAAACATAGAGAACAGTAATTTTAAGGGTGTTTTTACTCTTATCTGCTTCTTCAATTTAAATCAAACCTTTAAGTAAAGCCACAAGAACTAAAAGTTACTTGGATCCATTTCCTTTTTTTCTTTTAAGTTATGAGTACTCATTTATGAGCCAATTTGGTTTTGTGTTGACATAATGTAAAACAAACACAACACACATGCACAAAAGCAAGAGGACAAGTTAAGCAGTCAGTGTAGGCAGAATGATGGGGTTTGGTAAGGAGGAAACTGTCTTACAGTCATTTTTTTCTAAAAGGTCAAAGATCATCTGCTGTGACAGCACCCTCCACCCCCATGCTAACAAAGGTGTTCTGGATTTAGGAAGCTCCTCAGCTGAGAAAGATATTAATGAGCCCAGAACAAAAGACCAGATCAGACCAGAGATTCTGAGCTCTGCTCCTGGGCATTGGGGAGGGAAGGCAATGATTAATCATAGGGAGAGGATCTGGAGAGACTCTAAGAAAGATGAGCCAGACCACCTCTTTGAGTTCTCAGCTCTAAGATGCCCTTCTCCTGGGGAAAACTTTTTAGTTCTATCCTTTCTTAAAATCTCTTTGCTCCACTTACCTCAGAGTCCCTCAGTTTCATTCTTCAATTCTAAGAGGATAAGAACTAAACATCCACAAAACCAGCATCATTGACAAAACATAAAACAAACATAATACACATGCACAAATATACAATATAGGTGTGCATACATACATAAAACCATCAGGAAACAAAGATTTTAGAGCTTTGAATTACTGGCCTCTGAGAAAAGACAACAGTGAGGCAGAAAAAGTTGGCAGTTCAGTGTAGGCAGAACAATGTGGGTTGATAAGGAGATCATATTTTCTGAGAAGGCAAAGACATCCCCAATACTAATGAGGGTCTGATAAGATAGGCCCAGATGCAGACACTCCCTACTGCTAAGCAAGGAACCACAATCTTTCTTGGTGCCTAAAGCATGGATCAAAGAACCTAATGCATGGATTAGAGACTGGACCAGAATTCCCAGTGCCTGTACAGAGGCAGGGAAGCAGTGATCAATCCAAGGGAGGCTGTCATATAAAAGGGGCAAACCTCACTGCCTCATCGGCTTTGACCCCTTCCCCCACTCTGGGGGAAGTCTGCTCTTTTCCCTATGCTTTACATTCTATCCTTTCTATAATAAAACTTGTCTACTGTGCTTACCTCAGTATCCTTTGGTTTCATTCTTCGACTCCGAGAGGACACTAACCAAACATCCACATCACTGGCATCAACAGGAAGGGCAGAGGCCAAAAAGAACTTCTATAATTAGGAACAAGAAAAAAAGAGAGTAATAGAAAAAATATCAATGTCGAATTTCATCATAAAAACCATGAGCTCAGACTGGAGCCATTGCTCAGCAGTTACAGTATTTGCCTGGCATCTATAAGGATGTGGGTTTGAAACGCAGTACCACATACATAATAAAGTTTCTGAGCAAAACATCACATGAAAAACTAATAATAAAGTTGATTCTCTCTTTCTCTCTCTTCCTTTCTCTCTCTCTCTCTCTCTCTCTCTTACTGTACCTCTGTCCCAGGAAAGCATGGAGCTGAAACTCCAAACCTCAGTTCTTGTATTTTGAGGAAAGAAAATTTAAAGTCAGATACAAAATTCATGCCAGCTAATTTTATTATAAGTGAAAGAGAGGTGAAAGTAAAGTAAAAGCAGAGTAAGATTCAAGCAGAGAGCACTCTCAAGAGAGAGAGTGGGCCATCTCTGAGCAGAGAATGACAAAGGAGACAATGCTGTCTCCAAAATTATGGCTGTTTTATGATTGATTTGAAAATTGGGGTCCTCTTTCAGCAACATTCACCAATCAGATGTTCAACTGCTCCTTCATATCAGGTGGTGGAGTTTTTGACTCCACTTGTCCTTTTCATAAATGTCATGGTGGCCATCTTAGTTAGGGGGGATTCATTTACAAGTCAATCCCATATTAATGTGAGCATTGGGGTCAATAATGGTAAACAGTTACCTTAGTGCACCTGCATCATTAAAGAATACCCCCTCTGAGCTAGTAAGAGACACCTGGTGACAGTTGCTTTTAGCTTCATCTCAACTTTTATGGGTCCTGTGAAGAGATAGCCCCATAGATACATAATTCTTGAAGCATTCTCCCCCTTTTGCCTTTGTTTATGCTCAACATTTGTGTACCAATGTTTTTTCCGTAGCTTATCTGCATTGGCATTAGCTTAAACTAACTTCAAGAGTAAACCTGTGGCCTTGTCAAGCATTTCACTGATCATTGCTAGCTACTACCTAACACCTCTGTCTATGGAGGAAAAAACAAAACAATAAAAAAAAAAAGTTCAAAAAATGTACAAGTTCAAAATGAAAGAAGGCCATATTTACCCTAGTAAAAGGGCACATGAAGAATACCAGAGTGCACTTTCAAATCAGATCAGGGTTAGTCCAGATAGTTAAAGAATACGGGAGTCCATGAGATCCTCAGGAGAATAGTTCTCAAGGAAAAGAAGACTTGTTCTTATATTGTCCTTCCATTTTCCTTCCTCAGTCTCAGCTAGAGAGAAAAGGGAAACTGCAGGAATTAGGGTGCTCCCTGTTGTTCCAGAGTGCAACACCCTTTTTATATATTTAGTCCCAGCATTTTAGGTCTATACCTGCATTGCCCCAAGTGAGAATGCAGACAGATTCCCTCCAGTAATCTAGCATGAGGGAGGAACTTGGCAGAGTTTCATACTACAAGAATAAAAAGTCTTTTAGGTTCTATAGCCAGAAGCATGGATTTGTAACTGCCAATTTGTTGTCTTTCTTTCCTATAACGATATTTCCAAAATTTTAACATGTAGTCCAGGGGGCTAAGGAATTTTTATGATTTTCCCCTCTGCTGGCATCCTCTTTCTCTAGAGTAGAATTTTGATTTTCCATCCAATTCCCTGCACCCTAGGTATGGTCTTTTATTTGATTTCCAAGAGTTATAGCTTATAGACTTACTCTTGAATGAAAATTTCTTAAGTTTCCTCCCCCATCCACATCCTCCAATTCCAGCTGACTCCTCTATTGGGTTACAAGCACTGTCAATTGGTAGTTTGTGTACTCACATCATATCTTAGGCACACTTGTACAACCTCTGGGATGTCCTGAGCACAAAGGAAGAACAAATTTCTCAAACCTGAGATTTTTCTATCATTATTTCATGTGTGAAGTTACCTGTTTCTCATGGTACTTGCTTGGGCCCTCTCCCTGCACTGCTGATCCTCTTCTGATCAACCTCAGATCTTAGGTCGTTTGTTACTCTGAGATCTTGTAGTTCTTTCTCCAACTGAGAACACCACAACAAGACAGCAGAATGATTTCCCCTAAAGAGGGGATGATCCTGTGACCCACTCAATGATGTATGGAGCCTCACACTGGGCACCAAATTGTTAGAAAGAAAAATTATTACAAATTCTGAGGTGCTATAAGAAGATAAAAAACAATTGCCCAGAAGTGGGTGAGCAAGACAGACTTTACTTCTGCAGAAGGGTGCACTCACAAAGGGGTTCAAGCACATTTGGGGTGGCAAGCTATATGCTTATTTCTCCAAATGGATGCAATCCAATCCTTTACTCTGATTGGAGGAGCTCAGGCATACAGGTGAAAAGGAGTTTAATAATGGATAATTTCTGAGTACATCGTTCCCAGCTTAAGATGGATTCCTTTTTATAAGACTACATTCTGAAAATGAACCACCAGTCTTTTATTTCTCACAATATGTTTGTCACTTCAAATTCATGTTGCAGGAAGATGTAGTGGTGCACACCTGTATTTTCAGTGTTTTGAGAGGCTGAAGGAATAGAATTGCAAATTTGAAGACAAATTTGTCAAATCAGCGAGACCATGTCTTGAAACAATAACAATAAAAAAGGTCTGGAAATGCAAAGAGACTCTGGGCTTAATCCAAAATACCCCCATGATCATACCTTGTGAACATTTCAAATGAATACTTTTTTAAAAAATGTTGGTTTGACTTGGGTACTTCATGATAGAAATGAAATGTGTTCCAATACAATACAGTATTATTTGTGAACAAAATGGAAAACTATTTACTTTTTCTCCCTCCATCATCTCTCTAATATTTGAAAACTATTCATAAGTACTATTGAAGGGGTTTTTGTGTGTATGTGTGTGTGTGTGTGTGTGTGTGTGTGTGTGTGTATATATATATATATATATATTACAGAAATATAGTAAGAATCTGTTTTTCCTTCTAACAGGAAACAAGTAAAAAACATGAGAAATATTATCAAGATTTTCAATGAAATATCAGGCTTAAATTGTTAATACACCCTTTACACAGGGATTGGAGTGATGACACTGAGGATGGAGCACTTGACTAGCATGTGAGAAGACCCAAGATCAAACAGCAGCACCACGTACAAAAGTAAGTGTTGGAGAAACAGAGGCCAGAAGAATAAATAAATAAACTTTTTTCTCTCTTTCAGTCTCTCTCCATTTTTTCCTTTAAAATTTTTCCTTTACGCTAATTTAAACTCTGCTTTGGCATAACTATCTAGCCAAAAAAGGATTTTAAGGAAACAACATGAGATTAGTATGTAATCATCACCACCCTTGCTGTAGTTACATAAATAATCAGCGAAATTTAAGAAAAACTTAATGGGGACAAGCCAACATAAGAAGGATCTCATTATATGCATTCACTGCCATAGAGGGGTCTGGTTGGCCTGGAATGTAGGATATCTGCACTTCAAACTTGTAACACATACTTCAGTGAAGCCTACATTAAGAATCACAAATTATAAATGCTTTTGAATGTGGTGGTAGTTTAATTTCTGTGTAGTATTCCATTTATAATAAATGGTTTCCATTTTATTTATCCTTTTATTATTACATAATTGAATTGCTTCCAGTTAACACATATTGCTGCTTAAACATTTTTGCATGGTAAATATATATAGGCATTCTTATTGTATATGTGTTTAAGAATGATATCAATGAGCAACAGCTACAATTTATGTCACTCTCTAAGAGATGCCACCAAAGAGTTTATGAAAGTGGCTGTAACAATTTACATGTGTAAGGGTTTATATGTTAAATGTCCCCCCAAATCTCATGTGTGGATAACTTAAGAAAGTTTAGTGGTGAAATGATTGTGTTATAAGAGTGTCAGTCCAGTCAGTGAATTAATCCCCTGATACAGATTAACTGATTGGTAACTGAGGTTAGAAAGTGTGTGGCTGGATGGTGCATTATAGGAGGCATGCCTTTGGAGTCTATATTTTGTTCTGGTAATGAGAGCCCTCTCTGATTCCTGATCATGATGTCTTGAGCTGCTTTATTCCATCGAATTCCCATCACGGTGTTCTACCTCACCTTGAGCCCTGAGGAAAGGAGCTGACTTTCTAAAGACTAAGAGCTCTCACACTGTGAGCCCCAAATGCACTGTTCCTCCTCTCATTGTTCTGTCAATGTGTATTGGCCACAGCAACAAAAAGAAGTTGACTAAAAATAACATACATTGCATTAGGCAAGATTCCTCTTCCTCTATATCCTTACAAATCTTATCAGTGTTTTAAACAATTGCATATTTGTATTACATTGTGACCTTTCTTTTAAACAAGTGTGGCACTTTGGATTGAAACAAGGACCTTAAACATACAAGACAAGTGCTTTATCACTGAGCTGAGTTTTAAACTGTTATTTTAACTTGTATGTCAATCATTAATCAAATGGAATCCCTTTTCATGAAAACTTGGGCAATTTTATATTTTTTTTGTGAAATGACTAACCAGAAATTTTCTTACAAGTCATCTCTTTTAATATCAGTAGGTTGAGTCTTCACATGGAGTAAATGCATGGTATTTCTTTAAATTCAAGAGCTTTGTACATTGCACAGATATGTACAGGGTTGTAAAAGATTCCTTCCTGTCCCATGCCCCATGTACATCTGCATAAGCCACATCAGAGGAACTGTAAATCTGCACACACAAGCACAACTGACATTAACATCTCCTAGAGTATTTACAGAGCCCAAAACTGAAGTCCACGTTGAGTGTACACTTATGCTGGTACACTTCCACCTTCTCATTGTATTGTCAGAAAACAATCCCAGATATAGGAAGGGACTATTTCAGAACACTATAGATGAGCAGAGTTCTGTGAGTCTCTTCCCCTCCCATATGTTTTATTTCAAATAATTTCACCAATCAACCTTGGTATCACTTCTCAGTCCCTCTTCACATGAGTCATTTTTATGTCCCTCTCCACATATGGGCACATGAACACACACACGCACACACACACACACACACACACACATGCATGCATGCATACACATGAACACACACACATACAGATTTCTCAGATTGGGACCATGAACGTGGTGGCAAAGAAGTTGCAGACAATATGGAGGTAAGCAGTGGAAAAATTCATAGATTGGAGATAAGTCATCGATGGGGCAGGATTTGTGGTAATTTATCCATATGCCCATGGAACAAAAAATGAACAGGAAGATTTGAAACATTTCTAGAATGGTAGGGAAGACAGGTCTAACATTCAATATTTTACTTATCTGCAGCTACACTAAGTCCACATACACTTGTGTAAAAAAAAAAAAAAAACAAGAGGAGACAGTTTATTTTTCTTCCCATACAAATTTTTGTGTTTTAAGTGGATTTCTTTAAGCTTGTAAAGTGTTGGTCTTATTTGTCCATTAAGAACATATTGGAGGGGGCAGTAGTGGTTGCTCAGTGGTATCCTGCATGTCTGGAATGCATGAAGACCCAGGTTCAAACCCCAGCAACACATACACTTTTAAGTTGTCAGAGCAATGAAAACCAGATGAAAAACTAAAGTTAAATCTCTCTCTCTCTCTCTCTCTTACACACATGCTCTCTCTCTCTTTTAAAAATTAAAAATAAAAGAAAAAAATTGGTCTGGAGTTGTGGCTCAGTGGTTGTATTGCTTCTCTGGCATGAATGAGGACCTGGCTTTGAATCCCAACAACACATACAAAAGCAAGTGTTGGAGAAACAAAGGCTAAATGAAAAATAAATAAAATGAATTTTCTATCTCTCTCTCTCTCAAAAAAAAAAAACACCAAAAAAGAAAACAAAAATAAAACCCAACAAACAAAATCCCACTGAAATCTGATTTTATGGGGGAAACGACTTTCAATTCCCTAGATATCCTTCAGAGTAATGATAGTCTTTAGAAACAGAGATGTTGCTGAATACTTCCAGGCTTCACAAATGTTAAAAATCAATTTGTGTTGTTCAAAAGGAACTAGTCTAAGAAGCTTTGTTGGAGTGAAATACCTATTCTCATACAGAGCAGTTACCTTTTGATTTTTTGGTATGCTATTATAGAAAACTGAGCCACTAACTGCTTAGTGTTGTCATTTTTTGTGTGGACTGTTCAACCCAGGGGCTGAGATGGCATGCTTCTATCTAATTCTAAACACAATGTAGCAACACTGCAAGGCGTATTGTCAGAGAATGATGATATATAAAGTTTATTTGATTTCAATAGTGTTTTTTTCTGAAGTAAAATGGAATGTTAGCCCAGAAGAGAAGTGATTGCCCATGACCAGACTGCTGGAACTCAGGACTTTCAATTTATTCCCTGATGCCTCTCATCCCTTCTTATAAATCTCACCTTTTCAGGGAAGGAAATAGAGAAAGGTAGAGTGAAAAAGAGAAAGTTCATAGAAGGAATCACATTCAATTTTCTCATGTTCTACATGAACATATCACAATGAATCACATCAACATGTATATTGGGTAACTAAATTAAGAAAAACTATTACTAAATAACAGAAGGACCGATAGAGTGAGAAAAGAGAATGGGATGGTGATAAGGTGAGAAAGGAAATATTGGGGACTGAATTAGACTCAGTTATATAAAATACTTTTTTTTTAAAAATGTGCATTCTATTGTCAAGAATACCTAGCAAGTACAAGGGGTGGAAGGAAGGGAATGATAGGGGAAACACTGGGAACTGAGTTAAAACAAGGTGCACTCCAATCTTTTGTAAGTAAAACCATATAGATTTTATTGTGACATATGTGAAAAATGTGGTGGGTGGAAGGATAGGGAAGGGGCAAAATGAAAGTGAATTCAAACAAGTTAAACTCCATGTTTTTATAATTATGGCATTATATGTCATGTACGCCTAAAAAAACAAATATTTTAATAAAAAAGTAAATTCTCACATTTTCAAGTTTCTATATTTTCTTTCATTTTAATAAGAAATTTATTTGTTGAACAATCAACATGCTTCTAACAAAACAATATATATATATGTATATATATATAAATTCTGAAAATTAGATTTATCCCCAAGAGACCCTCCCCAATTGCCCATCATTATCCATCCTATCCCCCATCCCAATACATCTGTATGAATTCCTTAGGCAGTATGTCAGTACACATTTTGTGGATTTTAAACATGATAATTGACCTCTTTTCTCAATGTCCAGGTTCTAGCTCCAGCCTCCACAGATGAGTGAATATATTCAACCCTTTGTTCTCTGGGTTATGCTGACTTAACCCAGCATAATATATTCCATAGCCATCCATTTACTTTCAAAGGCTACAATATCATTATTTCTAATTTCTAAGTAGAACTCCATGGTATATCTGTATTTTCTTTTCAAAGAGAGAGGGAGAAAGAGAGATAGATGACAGACAGAAGGAAGCAATTTTATTTATTTTTTCATCTGGACTTTGTTTCTCCAACATTTAATTGTGTATGTGGTGCTGGGGTTCAAACCTGGGTCCTCACACATGCCAGACAAGTACTTCAATCTCTGAGTCACTGCTCCAGCCCAATTTCTGAATTTTCAATATTCAACACTAAAATGTTAATTGCATGGACTTCCTCTTACATATGCTTTAAGGTAATCTCAAAGTAATAACCAGTATGGGAGTAAGTCTGAAAGTCACAATGACTTATATCAAGCCATGGTAATGGTAAGAACATAGAAAGTCTGAACCCAAGTCCGTGCCCTTAAAGTAAGGTTGCTGATTGCATTGATAATTTCCCAGAGGGCTGAAAGACCATTTATATTTGCATTATTATGCACAGATAAGGAGATGAGAAATTAGCAACCCAAAGGACACTTTGGGGAGGTCTTAGAATAGGCAAAGGCCCAGGTAACTAAGCTTTGAAGAAGTGACTTAAGTTTCTTATCATTAGAACTTAACAGAACTTAGAACTCTGGTTGCTAGGCATACACATTCTAGAGACAGTCCCTTATCCAGTTCATGTGAAGGCAGATGCTCAAGAGAGCAAGATGCGTTCTTGATATGCAGAAAACTTCTGAATTTCTAGCCACAAAAGGTCCAGATTGGGAGTGATTTTAGATGTTGGCTCAGCCCTCAACATACCTTTATGTCCACTTATCAGGAGGCACCCACAGGTAAAAGTGAGCAGCCCAGAGAAGACAAATCCAGACAAGTCCTCATCTGCATTCACAAATGAGAAGTCCTTAGCCTTTTCCCATTTCCAAATGCGTGTGTGTGGGGAAGGGGATCCGATGCTGTACAGGGGACCTATAGTGAAAGAAGTACATTATTAGATGTTGGAACCCTTGCAGGACTCTCATGCTTATACCATTGGACATGAATGCCAGTGTGAATATTTAAGTATTGGATAATAGTTTGTTTACCTAAATATTTCTCCAGAGACCCCATTCTGTATTCTGTGTCACCAGCAAATGGAGACCTATGTACATATTCATATATACCTCATTTGGACAAAAAAATTTTTAATGGCAGAATCCCCTGTGGAGTCAATCAGGGTAAACTTTGTTAAATGTCCTTACTGTAAGACACTCTCTTTGCCAAGTTCCATGAAGATTATCAGGGAGCTACTTGTTAAGTCGGTCTCTCTGTGTAAAAAATAAGAGCACCATACAACCATCAGTTTTATTTCTAGTTCAGGTTAGATGAAACTTCTGGAGAAGGGTCTCCCCAGGGAACTGGAGATGGCTAGGATATGGCCAGGACAAGACCCAAATGTATGGATTCCCCTAATCTCTGTCCTAGCAACTTTACCAGTTGAAAGATTTCAATTCCCATTCCCCAGGGAATCTAGACACCTCCTGAAAACATAATAGCTGTGAATCTCCAGATTACAAATTTGTAGATAGGAAAGAAAATATTTTCACATCATTTTTAATTTTAACTGGAACAATAGTAGTTCTTTGTTCTTGCTCCTTTTTTGTTTTTGTTATCTGCTCCAGGTAGCCCATATAGCACTTAACTCTACTGTACTCCTAGTTCTTTTACAAGATTTAAATACTAACACTCTTACCAGGAAAGCATTTACACAATGGAGGGAGGGTTATGCAATTTTAAAAGAGGTTAAATTCTTCTACATATTTTTGTGAGTATCTAATATCACAAGATCAAATCCTTATTGATCTACCAGGTGAGGTGCTCTGTCCTCACATATCTTCATAATATTTCACTGAACAATGCCATTTTTGCAGCACTTCAGTCTTTCAAATCTGGTGAAATGGGATGGGTTTTAATTGTGCATTCATTTAGCCATGCTACAAGGACAATATATGTGTGTTCTAGTGGGCTGCAGGTGTTTCTAGGGCTGCCATACAGCAATGTCACAGATGGGTGATTTAAGAATAGTTTGTTCTAATTCCAGAGACTATATATCAATGTGCTTGCTGGAATAATATCTTCTGAGGCCCACTCTTTGTCATGTAGATTGCAATTTTCTGTCTCTTTGCCTGGCATTCTCCTGTGCTTCTACATCCTTATTTGTCCTTTTCCCCACAGTGATATTTGATATTTCTTGAAGACCTACAGAAAGCATATTCTTACTCTCACATGTAAACATACATACCCTATAAAATATATGGAAGCCTCTTGATTACTGTTCACCACCCAGAGACAGGATATTGAAAATGTTATTTATTATTCTCTAACAGTGTAGGCTTAAGTGATATCTTTACTTGAGAAATCAATCATGGATATTACAAAGATTTAAACTGAAACTAAAGAAAGACAAAAATCTCTGTTCACGTCTGATGGTTGGTCCTGAGTCTTCCATTTATGTAATTGCCCAGCCAAATTTAACTGAGTGGATTGGATTGATTACCAGAGTGTGAGTTTCTTTATTTTATTACTTGTGGTTTATTATAGGAGTTCTATACTCATTCCTTCTCATCAAATTCATTCTATACATTGCAGTTCACCCTTGATGCATTTGCTGGATCCTTTCACTTCTCTTTCTAAACCCATTACAAATATATACCATCTGTATGGTAGTAATTTCTAAATACATCTCCAATCAGGCTTTAAGTCCCTCTCTAAAACTCTACAACTGTACACATGGTATCTCTACTTGGAGATCTCCTTCATAAGAATGTTCAGTGTGTATTAGATGATCAGTTCTCATTTATTAAATCAAGAAATTAGATGAATATTTGTGACAAATAGGTATATTTCTAGGATTAGAATAATTTCACATTAAAATTTTTGTACTGTAACTAATTCTATTAAAAATTTAAAAGATGTAAACAATGTAAATTTTATATTTATCTTTTGTTATAACTTTAGAATATAATGTGCATATTTATAAAAGCATGAAATATAATTCATTCTGGTTCAGTCCCTAGTATTTCCCCTTCCTCCCTCCCACCCTATCACCTTCCTTCAATTGATTTTTCTGCTCTTTATATATATGCTTATAGTCATATTAGTGTTCTGTTGCTGTGCATGGCAATCAATAAATGGACAAAGGAACTAAACAGATACTTCTCAAAAGAATGAAGGGAAAATTGTCAAAAATATATGAAAAAAATATTCAATATTTTTAGCAATTACAGGAATTCAAATTAAAACTGCACTGAGATTTTCATCTCAGTCCTGTCAGAATGGCCGTTATGAAGAACACAAGTGACAATAAGTTTCAGCAAGGATATGGGGAAAAGGGTACACTCACAAATTTTTGGTGGGATTTCAAATTAATACAACCAGTTTGAAAGTTGTATGGAGATTCCTAAAAAAGAAAATGAAAACAAACAAACATTGAAATGAACTACCATAGGACCCAGCTATCCCACTCTCCCTCTCCTCAGTATATAGCCAAAAGATCTAAAATTAGCATATAGTGAGGAAGCTATATCAAAGTTTATAACACACAGTTCACAATAACTAAGCTATGGAGCCAGCCTAGATGCCCCTCAAAAGATAAATGAATAAAGAAAATGTTATATAGATACACAGTGAAGTATTATTCAGCCAAAAAGAAGAATGACTTTGTGGAATTTTCCAATAAATTGATGATTCTGGAGACTATCATTCTAAGTGAAATAAGTGATTCACTAATAGTCAAAGGTCTAATGTATGTTTTTTTTTAAATGCAGAGCTAAGTTTTGTGTGAGTCTTGTGGTCTAGTGGAAATACTTTGAGTTTGGAATGAGGCACAGCTCATTCTGAATCCCAGCCCAGCAATTTATTAACTGTGGGGTTTGGTCATGAAAGAGATACCACAGATACCACAACCTGCTCATAAGATCTAAGGTCATATTGCCAAATAAGAAGTTTGCATTTAATGTATTTAAACGATAGAGTCAAGGCTATGGAGAAAAAGGAGGGTGTGCTTACCCCACTTGGTGTGATACAATCTTTCTTTGCTGTCAGACATCTGAAATGAGAATGGACTGTAGCCAGCATCAGGGGGATGAAGGATCTACTTGTGACACTTCCTGGTTGGAGCTTCCTGTTTTCAACTCAGGGTCTTGCCTCTCCTGCTCTTCAGGCCTGTGTAGAAGTATTAGCATGGAATTTTCTCCATCATCTCTAGCATTAAAAGGTGGTGGTAGGGGGATAAACAGGTTCCTTACATTCTGTGGTCAGGGGAAACATAGCTCTCAAATCTGCAATGTGACTTCTATGAACTGAGACTTGTTGGAATGTGTCAGATTTGAGGGTGTACTTCCCAAAATACCTATACTTCAGTAATAACACTACACCAGCCACATGATACTCTCAAAATATTGGATCATGTTATAAAAACAATTCCTACTGTTTCTTTTATTTGTTAATATAAATACTGGAAAATTGTATATTACCCTGTGCCTCACATACTGTTTCAAGTAAAATTGTTAGAAATACTGATGTGATTTTCATGGATAACCTAAAGTTGACAGCTAAAAATAAGTAAATTGGATTAACATAAATAAGTTTAATCTCAATAAATGCGTTTGTTAAAGGAGACATTAATATACAAAGTTAAAATGCTAAAATATCAATTGTTAAATATAATTTCAACTACTCTAGGCTTCTTTAATTCTATAAGGTGACATATATTTGAGTTTATTAAATGCAATTTAGAAAACTGGGAAAAAAAAGAAATACTGATGTGCCAGAAGAAATGCAATCACATGATAGGAAAATTTTGGGCAGGACAAACTTTACTTCTGCAGAAGGGCATGCTACAGAATCTAGGAAGCAAGTGCGCCTGGGTGGGCAATCCATCTGCTCTAATCACTAACCTGAAGCAGTGCTGCCCTTCACTCTTATTAGAGGAACACTGGGTGCAATCCATATGACTGGTCAATTTTTAAATTGAGGCAAGCAAAATAAAGGGCTTTAATTAAAGTGAGTACAAATGAATCCAGCAAAGGCTGAAAATGTACCACCAGACTTCTGTTTCTTACACAAACTATTTTCAGTGGACATTCCTGCTTTAGGGGGTTGCTTCCTCATTCAAAGCTCAATATGTCTCCTCCAAATAAGAAAGCAGAAAAGTTAATGAAATTTTACAGTAATTGTCATATATTATTTCCATTCACAAACATACAGACATATATAATTCTTAATTGAATTTAACTTATATGAGAGGTTAAATGAAGATATTCTTCTGGTTGGGCTCATTCCCACTTCTGGGAGGAAAACTTGCCTTAAAATAGGTGATTTCTAAGATTCTGAGTTCAAGTTATGGCCCAAAAATAAAGACAAAACCTACAGTGAGGAACCTGTCATTCTAGCCTCATTCCTTACTGAGTTGGAGCCACCTCTTGTCACTCAGAAAGAAGGCTCACTGGGCTAAGCATCAGGGGAGTGCCTGGAGCCCTGCCCAATCAGCAGCAGTGTGGTGAGAACCATCCAATCCCACACACAGCCAGCGAGGAGGAGTCGGTACCACCGCAGTCAGCTCAGCTTGTGGTCAGGAGCCGCCATTGCTGCAGTCAACTTCTGGGCTTTTCCAGCATGCTCATTTTACCCGGACCCCTTGGGAGCCTGCCTGGTTCTGGCGCCTGCCATTCCTGCAGTCAACTACCAGGCTCCTCAACTATGCCTAGGAAATCCAATTTGCTCTGCTCTGCAGTCACTGAGGACCCCTTGGGACCCTGCCTGACTCCAAAGCAGCAGGACAGGGTGAGTAGATTGTGTCCTCTTGAGCCTGGGAATGAGGCCTTGGAACCAGGGTAGAGGAGGTGGGAACAGGAGCTGAAGGGCACTGCAGTCCTGGAGTGAGCAGGCTGAGCCCAACTCGCTGCAGCACCCGCTTGTCCCAGGGGCCATCCAGCCCTGTGCAGCCTGCCCCTTACCCACAGGGCCCTCAACATGGCCTCTTGTTGTATGGGGCAGTTGTGTGGCAGCCCAGCATCTTCCCATGGTGTGTGGTGATTGACAGGTGGGAGGATAGCAGAATCACCTCTCCACCGGGTTTTTTTTCCTGCAGCTGAATAGCTGTGG
The DNA here is from genome assembly GCA_004027875.1 of Aplodontia rufa. Classification (NCBI taxonomy): domain Eukaryota; kingdom Metazoa; phylum Chordata; class Mammalia; order Rodentia; family Aplodontiidae; genus Aplodontia; species Aplodontia rufa. Next base: position 84,834 of record PVKS010001975.1, read on the forward strand.
CCCCTAGGGGACTGGATTCATTCTTCCATCTAAGATTTGCTTGCGTTTTGTTTCTACTACTAGAGATTGAACTCAGGGGTTCCTTAACACTGACTACTTTCTTGGTGATTTTACCTTTTATCTGGAGACAGGGTCTAGCTGAGTTGCAGAGACCATCCTTGATGTGGTTGGATTTATGTGAATCTTTCCATTGCACGGTAAGATTGCAATTTTTACTTACACATGGATTCATCTGTGGATTTTTTTATATAGTGATTCATTGATTATTTTTGTAATATTAGAGATTCATAATATACCTGTGTCAGTTAATGACAGATACTGATTTTTCTCTTTTCATTCAAAGTTTCTTGGCTATATATATATATATATATATATATTCACATTGGGGATGAAGGTTAGAACTTTTTGCTTTGGTTCCTTTTAGCATTAAAATTGAAGGATGGGGGCTGGAGCAGGGGCCCAGCAGTTGAAGCACTTGCGTGGCATGTTTGAGGACCTGGGTTCAAATCCAATATCACATACATAATTGTCAGTTAAGGAAAGTCAGATGAAAAATTAGAGAAAATGGATTCTATTTTTGTCTTTCTGTCTTTCACTCTCTCCCTCTCTTAAAAAAAAAGTAATTCATAGTGAATATTTCATTAGCACGTTATTGTTATACAAATTATTGGGGTTCATTTTGATCAATCATACAAGCATGAAATATAAATTTGCTGTAGTTTAGTCCCCTTTTCTCTCCTCCTACATTGACCATTCCCCTCCTGGTCTTCCTTCTTTTTATTAATACCTTTTTAAAAATATCTTGGTTTCTAGATACACATAAAAGTGAAATTCACTGAGTTGTATTTATATATGTACAGAAGGTGAGAAGGTATAGATTAATTTGGAAGAAAATTATCACGTTTTAGTGAGCTTTATCTAAAAATGCGGTGTGGAATTGAGTTTTTTATGTACTTTTGTATATATTTATTTTCTCATAAGTTTAACATTTTCTTTTTGAAACATGTGTATGTGTGAAAAACCACAAGCATATAATATATATTGCTGAGTAGACTCCATTGAATATATATATACCACAGTTTATGTATCCATCCATTAAGTGACATCTGGATTGATTCCATAATTTAGCTACTGTAAATTGAACTGCTATGAGCTTAGATTTTGCTGTGTCACTGTGATATGCTGATTGTAACTCCTTTGGGAAAATACCCAGAAGAGGGATAGCAGGATTCTATATTGGGTCCATTGATAATTTTTTGAGGAGTCTTCAAACTGATTTACAGCGTGGCTGGACCAGTCTTCAGTTCCCCCAACAGTGTGTTTGTGTTCCTGTCTCCCTGCAACCCATCCAAAATCTGTTATTGTTTGTATTCTTCTTGTTTGCCAATCTGACTAGAGTGAGGTGAAATCTTAATGTAGTTTTCATATGCATTTTCCTGAATAATAGTGATTAGAACACTTTGTCATGTTTTCATTGTCTTGCTCAATTTCTGCTGTTCATAAGTTTCTATTTAGCTCTTTTGCCCATTTATCATTTGGGTTGTTTGTGTTTTTGATATTAAAGTGTTTGAGTTCTTTGTAAATTTTATATAATAGTCACCTTTTGAAGGGTTTACAGGCCATAGTTATCTCCTATTCTGTAGGTTGTCTCTTGGCAATTTTGACAAATTTCTTGACTGAGCAGAAGCTTTGTAATTTGAAGGCATTCTTATTGATTTCTGACTTTAATTCTTTCATTTTGGGAAATGCAGTCCCCATATATGAGACCTCCATCTGGAGTATAGAGGCTATTCAGGTTTATTCAGGCAGGGTTCCAGCGTAGAGGTGCCCTGTGTGCTCCAGGCCCCAGAGCTGAGGCCTAGGTCACTGCTCGGAGGCTCTTGGGGTCAGTTACTGTGGGCATCTTGAGCAGATGTGTCCTTCAAGGCTGTGGGCCCCAGAGCTGAGGCCTCCATCCATGTACAGAGGCTGCTGGGTCATCTCTGTTGATGTTCATGGACAGGAGTAATCTGTGTGGCTGCAAGCCCTGGATCTGAGGTCTCCATATGCACACAGAGGCTGCTGGAGTCAGGTCCACTGGAGTTCCTGGGTGGAGGTCTATTATCTTACTTTTGAGGCCTATGTCAAAGCAAAGAGAAGAGAATCTTTTATGACTATAATTTGAGCAATGCCAGCAGTCATTAGAAGCAAGAATGATTACTACAGACTCTGGAAAGAGTGTGGTTCAACTAACACTATGACATTCATCCATCGCCAAGATAATTAAAATATTCATAACTATAATGGAATACATTATTAGTATTGTAAGCATTGCATTCATGATGATATTCTTTCATCAACAATGGGAAACTTTTCTACAATTTAAATTAATGATATGACCAAATGCTAATGTGGTAGATGTGAAAGCAAAGTAGCAATTGTTAAACTTGTGTAACTGTTTGGCAAAATTTGGTTAAATTGCCATTATCTTGTCAGAAACAGTGACACTGTGATCAGCAATTTCATATTGAAGTATTAATATATTCTGATTCTTTCCTTAATTGCAGCTTCTTTGGAATGTGAACTATGTAGTGTGACCTGCAGAATCTATTTCCATTTGCTTTAGACTGTGTCTCATAATTTATACCTTAAGAAATATTCTAGATACAAGTGGAAATGTTATGACAGATAGCTAACCTAACAGTTACCTCAAAACATATAAATTTTTACAGGATTGTGAGGTACCTTCCCTAGGATGCTGGGGAATGCAGAGAGGGGGCAGGAAAAAGGAAGGATATCAAGGAGATGGGAGGGAGGTAGTACAGGAGAATTTATTCAGAGGGGAACCTCCAACTTCCATGAGAAGTTCAACTACCTTGGGGTTAAGTAGGGGGAAACATGGAACCATGGGTAATCAAAGGGGGGAGACCATGGAATGGCACCAGCCTTGACTTGTTCTGTCATTATACTTTTATTCTTGATTGTTTGGTGATGTATCCCTCCTAATTGTAAGACTGTGGTTAATGAATAAAAAATAAAAATAAAAAATAAAGAGAGGGAAAGTGAGAGAGAGAAAGACAGAAGAGAAAAAAATGGATTTGAATTTAAGAAGACATAATACTTGAAGAGGCATGTTATAGTGTAAGAAATATTAAAAAAGACTTTCAAACTTAAACACCTAAGATTTTTGAGCTACAGGTTAAATAAAAATTATAAATATGTGGACATAAAGTACATATGTCTGTCAAAGTAAAGCATATTCTTATCAATTTAGAGTGAAACTTTAAAACATGGTTGCCTATTAATTAAAAATAATTTTTGGAAAAGTGAAAAAAAGAAAAATGTTGTAGAGCTAAATGTGACTCTTTTTTGGCAGTAAACAACCCTGCTCTACAAATATGAAAGTATGGTTTTGGTACAAATTTACTGATAGTACTTATTCTTAGTTTTGGAGATTGGTGGATTTTCTTCAGATTCTATGTTCTACTGAACTGAGAATAGAACAGTTTTTGGCTAGTGTTTCTGTCATCTCTTTTGCCTGGAAATGTGTTTGAGGCTGCTTGTGCTTTTTTCTCTTTGTTTTTGATTTGTGAGGGCTGGAGTATTGCTGAGATTCTCACTAGTATCTTTGCCTTTGTCAAAATAACTTTGAACCTTGCTAGTATCTCATCTTCTCTCAGAATTGTGTTATTTTTTCTAAATGAGAGATGAGGTAGAAGTATTTTTTCAAGTGGGTATTTTCAAGTTAGGAATCATTAAAAGTTATTGGAAGCTACAAGTCATCTCTGCAATGTAGGAAGAATCAAGATCAATCAGTTGTTTATATACATAGGAAAATAAATATTTAAATGCAATTAAAATCAATCCTAGTGACTATAGTATCAAAAACACAATATTTCAGAATAATTTTTAGAAAGACATAGAAATTTAAACCTTCAAAATTATTATATGTGACTTGATTTCAGATGATCTGACATTATCCCTGAGCCCCCTTCTTATTTCTGCAGGCATTGTATTTGTAGAAAGAAGGCAGGAATTGATTTTTATCTCTGTGGTACTGAGAATAATACCTAGGTATGTTTTATCAGTGAGCTATATCACCATCTCTTTTTATTTTATTTTGTTAGGATCTTGCTAACAGTTATTGAGGCAGAACTCAAAAGTTGTGATCCTCCAGAATTATCCTCCCAAGTAGTTGTGATTATTTGTATGTACAAAACCTGGCAGGGATTACCTTTTATATATTTATATTGATATTGATATTGGCACACAATGAGATGTGGAATTTCCTGTATGTATTACTGTCTCCATTTTTGTGGATGGAAGAGGGAGGCCACAAAGAGAAAAAATGACTGTCCACAGCTTAGGAAGTGGAACACCAAGTATTGATTCACCTGTCACTGTTTCAGTATTGAGATATTCCCTAGAGTATATTACAGAAGAAATTGAGACATTGGGTCAGGGTCTCTGAGGAAGTGGGACTAGGTAATTCAACGTGTGAGGAAGAGGTCTCTGAGAAAATCAATATTGGGCTACCTGGGCATAAAGAGTAGAATTCCTGAGATTTCAATGCAGGATCATAGAGGGTACAAGAATGTAAACAGTGCAGTGGATACATTTCTAAAAGGATGATAATGGATAGAATTTTGGTCAAGAGTCATAACTTTCATACCTCATCCACACACTTAAAAACTGCACTTCCCTTTCCCCTCTCCCCCATTCTACCACTGAAGCCCACATTTACTTTGCTTTCTCTTTCATTAAGAGAAAGGTCATGCCAGGGGTGCTGTGATGATCAGCAAAGGCAGAACACATTACCTACCTTTTAACAGAAACCAGCAAAGGAAAGGCAAAATTCACACTATCTCTCTGTTTATCACTCTCTCTCCCTCACATACACACACACAGATATGAAATATTTCAATTACAGATAAATTGATGGATGAAGAGAACCTGGAAGTTTTGTGCCAAATAAATTGAACACTAAATATATAAATGTGCAGAAAGATTATGAATCATATCTACTATCAACCTAGTGCTTTATTTCATTATTTTCAGAAGAGTTTTCCATGTAATATAATCTACTTTACATTCCAGTATCAGCTTAGTGTGTGACAGGTTCAGAGAATTAACATATTATTTTCTTGTTCATTAACAAATTTGAAATAAAATAAAGATTTTTTTCATGCTTTGGATTGATTCTTTCTGTTTGATAAAATTAGCCCAAGGAGCAGAGTTTCCTAGATTCTGTTGATGTTGTTGTTTCTTTCTTTTTTTGTATAAAATTAAATTGTATATCAGTATGTTTAGAAATGCATATAAATAAAAAAACGGTGATGTATAGCTCAGCATAGCCATCATAAATTATGTTATATACTCACACTACTAGTTTTCTCAACCATTTGGAAATACTCCTGTAATAGTAAGCAAAATAGATGGCATTGGATAATGTAATGCTAAGTGAATAAAAGCATAAATGTGTCATATCATAAATGATAATGAAAAATTTATGTGAAAGTAAACTATTCATTATGATATTGCTGGGGAGAATCCTGGAACATCAATGGTGAAGAAAAATATCAGATGTTTTAGTACATGTGTATGCATACATGAAAAATATCACACTGAATTCCATTAACATGTGCAATTGATGTGCTCATAAAATCTATCATCTCACAAAATTATTTCATTCAACAGTAAGATTACCTAAAATTTGACTGTCCTTGGGACTTTTCAATATATGATGCAAAATTATTAAGCAAGGTCCTCTTGTAACGACAATTCCCTTTCATCTTTCTTTTTCTATTTTTCAGATTCTGTAAGAGAGTACGCAATGTGTTTCTCTCTGTTTCTATCATTTCACTTATCATGATGTCCTCTAGCTTCACGTTATTGTGAATGACAGAATATTATTTTGTTACTGGGATTTAAATGCAGGGTCATTTTACCACTGGTCATTTTTATTTTTCGTTTTAAGAGAGCATCTTGCTAAATTAATAGTGATGGCCTTCAACTTTTGCCACCACTCCCATTTGTGGCATCAATCTTTTAAAAGCTGAATGCTAAGCCATATGTGGTGATAGGCTTTCCTTAAGATCAGGGACTCAGGAGGCTGAGGGAGAGGATCACAAAATTGAAGCCAGCCTCAGCATCTTGGTGAGACCCTCTGAATCTTATAAGACTCTGTCTCAAAGTAAATTTAAAGAAATGAAAAAGATCATATATATATATATATATATATATATATATATATATATATATATATGTGTGTGTGTGTGTGTGTGTGTGTGTGTGTGTGTATGTGTGTGTGTATTTAGAAAAAACTGCTTGGCTAGCATGTGTGATGCACTGTATACAATCCTTAGCATCACATACATATAAATAAATAAAATGAAGGTGTTTTTTAAGAAAAAATAGCCATTTTGTATAGTGTTGCAGTAAACTTAGCAGTACAGATATTTCTTAAGGTGGGATTTCTGTGTATAATTATGGTAGTGTATGATTTGCACTGTTGGCTTGGGTGGGTTGAGGTATGCATAGAAAAGCAATATAGAATATCTGTGGGTGTGTTAGAGTTTGTATCTAGAAGATTGGATCAGAATGTAGTGAGGAAGACCTGACCTGAATATATTTTATAGCACCATCCAGCAGATTTGGTTTTAAAGAAAGCAGAGGGGGAAGTTGCTGTTGCCTTGTGCTCCAAACTTCTTGAAAGGCTGTTTTGCTTTTTTTTTTTTTTTTTCTTCTTCTTCTTCTTCTTTTTCTGATGGTGTCAGTTGCCAGTTGTGGGCATCTGACTTTAGACTCTTCAGCTTTTGAATGTGTGTGGATTTGCATCATTGGCTCTATGAGGGTCTTCTAAGCTCTTATTCTTGAATCATAGATGCTTCATTGCACCCCATGAATTGAAAAGATTCCAGCTACTTGGATGGGGCTGTTAACGGTTCCTCAGATTTGCCAAACTGTAGGCAACAGTTTTTGGACTCTGCATTCCATAATCATGTGAATCAATCTAATAAGTTCCCTTTTATATGCACATTTACATGTATGTGTTTTATTGATTTCATTTATCTGAAAGACCCTGAATAATACGGGCATATGCTCAGCAAAATATCTGGGTCATATGGTATTTCTAGTTTTAATTATTTTTAAAACCTCCATATTTTCCATGATGCCTGTACCAGTTTATATACCTGACCTGAGTTTCCATGGGTTTAATTATCTGCACATCCTCTGCAGTTTGTTTTACTTGTTACCATTTTGATAATATCCATCCTGACAAGCATACAGCAATGTCTTATTGTTATGTAACCTGAAACAGTAAAACAACTAGAAGAAAACTGAAAAAAATATCCTTTGGCATTGGTATTAACAGTGGTTTTGGATAGAACACACTGAGAATGTAGAAGAAAAACAACAATACACAACTGTGAAAATGTAAACTTAAAAATGCTTCTACACAGCAGAGAAATAATCAATAAAATGTAAAAGTAGAGTGTGGATTGGTGAAAATAGTTCCTAGCAGTATGTTTGGTAAAAGATTAAAATTCAAAATACGTAGAACTTGTACAACTTATCAGAAAATAAAGGAGAAAAAAACTAATAACCTGATTTAAGTATGGTAAAATGCCTAAATAGACATTTCCCTCAAAGTTAAGCAAATATGTAAAGGTATGTAAAAGTTGCTCAGCATCATTAACTATTGTAAAATGAAATTTAGTTTAGCTTCATTTTCATCACAGAAGTATGAATGCTAAATAGTGCATATTATCATTCCTACCTATGGCATCCAGAGATATTGGTCAATTCAGAAAATGTCAAGCCCACATTTCCCAACATTTTTTTCTTTTATTATTCCATCTTCATTGCCAAGAAAGTCTACAAGCTGGAAGAAAACAACTTATAGATAAATTACTTGAAAGCCAGAGGTTTGGGAATTACTTCAAGAATGAAATATATTAATAGATATGAAGAAATATGACAATTTAGACACAAAATAAAATTTAACTTGATTAATATATTTTTATGTGAAGTTGATCATGGGAATGGCTGCCAGTACTCCCAGCTAGTTGTGAGGCTGAGGCACGAGGATGATTTATGCCCAGAAAATTGAGGCCAACTTGGAAAAGAAAGCAAAAACCTAGCTCCAAACATAAGCCAATCAACAAAAACTAAGCAATAATCGTATTTTTAAAAAGATACTTTCAGCGGTGATTTCTACCAAACTTTAAATAAGGAATTATCAGCAATAATTCATAATCCCTGAAAAATGAAAAAAAAGTTACCAATTCTTGGTATAAGATCAGGTGCTTAGTCCTACAGAAAGAAAAGAAAGGAAATTGCAGGCCATATTCCATTATAAATATTGACTAAGATATTCAGAACCACTAGCAAATTGAAAGTAACAACATAAAACGGAAATATTGGACACCATGTCCAAGTGAGACATCTCTCACATGCAGCAATATACAATATAGTAATGGTCCAATAATCACTTTGATCGAGAGAAAAGCTTTTGACAAATTATATGCTAATTCATGGTAAAACCTATGGCAAATTTGGACCAAAGAAACATTCTTTTTCAATTTACAAAAGGGCAGCTATCAACTACCTATCATTATCATTATACTTAGTGGTAAAAACCTAAGTGTGTCACAACTTAAATTCAGAAAAAGGAAAAATAAATGTATATTTTCTGACTTCTACTAAAAATTTCTGAGTATATTAAATGGGAATATTCTACATCAAAGATTAAATAGTCTATGCAGATGATATTAACCTTTACATAATGTTTTAAGGAAAATTTCATACTGTCAACATATTAGACTTGAACTAGTTCAGTAAATCCATGGGCTACATGGCTAACCTGAAATTATGCAGATTTTATACACTAGCAATCAGCAGTGTCAAAACTGAGACACAAATCCTTTCCAAAATGTAGGAAAAATAATTTCAAATAAAAATAACAAAAATTAATAGCTGTCCACCACAAAATAAATAGCAAAGGTGAAAATAAATTGCAAAAATTATTGAAATGAATGGGAAAGTAGTTAACATTCAATGACCAAAAGATTAATTTTATTAAATCATGACAATACACATGGATCTGCAGATTCAATATTATTAGTGCAAATCCCAAAATCATTTTGTAGAAACTGGCCAACTGACACTGAAGATCACAAGGAAATAAAAATAAATCATTATTGAAGTACAAATTTGTGTGTCTTTTATTGGAAATGCACATTGCAAGCAAAACCATATTGTATGAGATTTTGAATTGGGTAAATGTTTTCAAGATTACTGATGAACAGTATCCCTCATGCTTGAAGTGTGAGTGTCTGTGTAAAACTAAAAAGGGCTGGAATTGACACTGTCACCACAGATTACCGACTCAACATGAGAGAATTCAAATTCCTTTCATGATAACATACTTCAGCCTCCCAGATTTTTGGCATCATTCCTATCATAGATGCATCTCACCCATGGACATTAGGTATTGAACTTCAAGTATGTTCCTGCCCCTCCTGTAGATGCATTACAAGGAAACAGATCCATTTCAGGTCCTAGGTGAGTGGAGAAAAAGATTCATCCTGGCCCTCAAATAAGCTAAAGAATAAAGTATATTGTACATTACAGTTTTGATTTTTTGGTGGGAGGTGGACTTTTGCAGGGATTGATGCAGTAATCTTATTTCCACACCCTCATCTCTACTGAGTTTTCTCCAAGTGCAATTTGGCTTAGTTTTTTTATGTTGTTTTGCTGCATATAAGGATTTCTTTTTCCTTTGAAGAAAATATGTGAAAAATAGGTGCAGAATTCTAGTAGTGGGCAGTGCTTTCCATATCACCATTATATGGGAAGCATTCTCTAGAAACTGTTACTTGAGACATCCTGTAGGATTCCTGAAGAAAAACATGCCTGATCATGTAGACCATACATTTTCAGCCTCAAGGATTTCACATTTTCACTCACCCATTCTCACATGTACTTCAGGACTGGCTCAAAAATATCAGTTTAATTTGAATAGTTTCATAACTTTCCATAAGAAATCAAAGATTTGTGGCTTTTGTTTCCCACACACACCTGTGTTCTCAAATAGTAGGCAGGTTGTCTTGTGATATCATTCCTCTGATGGGCTTGGGAAACATATCTTGACTATTTGCACTTCTCATTTTCTTATTGATGTTTAGGTAAGATTCTTCCTTGGAAAATCTCTACACCTACAAAATCAACTCAGAAACTAACATCAATGTTTAAATCTGCTTTTTCTCTATTGTACTTTGGAAATTATTTTAGTACCTGGTTAGTGCTATACCAGTTTCTAAGTATTTTGACATGTTTGTGTGCCAATGTCTCCATTTTAAAACCAGATTTATTTCTTTGTTAATCTAAACTGCTACTTCCCACAGGAAGCCAGATACACCCTTTAAATTTGTTTTGCTATTTAATAGTTAAATGTTAGGACCCCATGCAGTTTTGGCTAGCTTTTCATCAGTGTGACCAAAGGACATGATAAAAAGAACTTAGAGGATGAAAAGTTTATTTTTGTCATGGTTTCAGAAGGTTTTCCTGTTACTGATTCCATAACTTTGGATCCAAGGTGAGAACATCAGGATGGAAGGGTGTGACAAAGGAAATCAGCTCATGACAAGACAACCATGAAGCAGAGAGCAGACTCCATTCACTAGTGATAATAAGTTAAACCCCCAGAGCAGGCCCTAGTCACAATTATGCCCTGCAGCCACAACATACCATCTTCAGTTAGCACCCACTAACCCATATCAGCAGATTAATCCATTGATGATTTTTGCTCCACTCATAATCTACCCATTTCATCTTTGAAGTGTCTTGTGTCATCTCACACATAATTCTTTGTGGGGATCCTCATATCTTAACCATAGCACCATGTCATTTTAATTGACCTTTATGAACTGAACAGGAAAATACATGGAAACCATATTTTCTGGCCTCTAGAAAGTCTAGTACCTTGGTTTTTAAAACATTTAACTTTGAGTTACCACCTTGAAATATAAATCATAGATGAGGCAAAATCATCAGAGTCAGCATGAGTATTAAATATGGTTAGATTGGTGTCTTTTCATTATATAAATTAGTGGGTTTAATTATGGCATATTTCTAGATGCAAATAACATATTTAGATCAATTTCACTCCACAGGATTTCCCCCTGCCTCCTCCTGATTCTGTTTCTTTATCTTAATTATCTATCTTTTATTTCATGAATTACCTTCTTTTCCTTTTTTATCTATTGCTTCCATATATGAGTTAAAATGTACTACACTCACTGTTCTGAGTCTGACTTATTTGACTTAACATGGTCCTCTCCAATTGCTTCCTTTTCTCTTCTTACAACTGACTTTTCTCTTCTTGATGGCTGAATAAACCATGTGTATATTCCTTATTTTCTTCATCCTTTCATCTGTCAGTGAATATATGGGCATATTTCATGACTTTGATACAGTGAATTGTGCTTGGATAAATGTGGTAATGTATCTAAATTGTGTGCTTTTATTCTTTTATATAAATATTGAGGAGTTGTATCATACATTAGCTGTATCATGTGATAGATTAATATGTAGTTTTCTAAGGAAATCTCCAGAATTACTTCCATCCTGGCTATACTAATTCACATTATCAGCAGCCTTGGAAAAAGTCTCCCTTGTCCCCATGTTCTTGCAAGCATTTGTTGTCATTTTTATTCTAGAAAAAAGTCACTGTTGAGTTTTGGTTTGCATTTTACTGAAGGCTAATGATGTTGAAATTTTTCACATAATGCTGACCATCTGAACTTTTTTGAGAAGTTTTTGTATTTGATCAATTATTTCATGGGCCATTTGGTGGTTTTAAATTTTTGTGTTGAGATTTTAAAAAGTCATTATATATTTAGAAATTATTCATTTGTCAGGATAGTAAATGAAAAAAATTACTCTCATTCAGCATGTTGTCTCTTCATGATGTTAATTTTTTTCTTTGGTATGTGCAAGTTTTTTTTTCCACTTTTTGTTCTTGATATTATTTGGAGGGATATATGAGTATTTTTGAGGAAGTCAGGGCCTACTGTTAAATGCAGTAGTGTTTCCTTTTGGTTTTTTACTATCACTTAATATTCTCAGGTCTTCAATATATTTGAGGGGTTAATGTTTACATATAGATATTTCATGTTCTCAGCATAATTTGTGAATGAGGTTTTCTCACCAAAATATATTTTGGGACTTACATTAAAAATTAAATAAACACAGCATAATATTTGTCTGTAACTTCTATTCTCTTTCATCTGATACGTGTTTGCATCTTTGTAGAGTCATACAGCTTTTATGATTATTATTCATAACATAATTCCAATTCAGATATTGTGTAGTCTCCAGTTTTATCATGTAAAGAATTTCTTACTTTCCTGGTCTTTTATAATTCCAAATAATTTTTTAGGACTTTTTCATAGCTATTAGAATAATATCATGGGAATTTTGATTAAGATTATATCAAATCTGTAGATGACTTTAGTTAACTTTATGGTTTCATTATTCTGTGGGTGGCTTTAATTTAGTTACTTTAGCTAATGTAGATGGCTTTAATTAATCTATAGATAACCTTAGTTTTTTCAGTGTTTTATATTTTGCTTGTAGAGCAGTTTTGTCTGGCTAGACTTATTCCTAAATGTTTTAATTTATTTGGAACAAAATAGATTTCCATAGCTTTTTTTTTCCCACACAGTTTAAATATTGCGGTAAAAAGCTATTGATTTTCATACCTTAATTTAATTATTCATTAACAATGCTGAATTTATCCATTGTAGATTTCATCTGTCAGAAAATTTATAGAACTTTTCTAAGTTTAGAATTGTATAATTTACTAAGAGATAATTTGACTTCTTTCTTTCCTATTTATAACCCCTTTGTTTCTACCTCTTGTCAAATGCTCCAACTAAAATTTATCTGTGTTAGTGTACAGGAGTGGTGAGAGTTGACATCATTCTATTGTATACTATTTTGAAAGAATGCATTCAGGTTTCCCCATGCAGCAAGGTGTGGGATTTAATTTTGTCATATGTTGTCTTCGTGATTTTGAGGTAAGTTCTTTCTACTTCTAGTTTCTTCAGGATTTTTTTAAATGTGATGTTGACTTTTATTAAATATTGTTAGGAATAAAATTATTAAAAATTCTGAGGTGTTGTAAAAAGATAAAACATGTGCCCACAAGTGGGTGAGCAAGACAGACAACTTCTGCAGAAGGGTTCCCTCACAAAGGAGATCTGATGAGCAAACACACTTAGGCAAGCAGTCCACTTCCTTACTTCTGCAACCTGACACAATCCTGCAGTTCACTCTGATTGGAGGAGCTCAGAGGTAAAATCTGTGACTGGCTAATGTAAAATGGGATGGATAAAGAGAAGACCTGTGGGTTTAATGGGATCTCTGATAAGGAGTTTAAAATGGATTATCTCTGACCACATGTTTCCCAACCTAAGATGGCTTCCTTTTATCTGGAATCTACCTAAAGATTCCATTCTGAAAATGGACCATCAGATTTCTTTTTTCTCATGGTACATTTTCCTTCCTCTATTCATATGTTCATGTAGATTTTATGTTTTGATTCTATTATGATATATATACTGATCTGTGTATGTTGAACCATCCTTGCATTTCTGAATTAAAAAAAAACTTGATAAACATGTTATATGCTCTTTTTAATGTGGTGTTGAATTTGGTTTAATTTAATATTTGCCATTTTATTGAACAGGATTTCATCTTTGTTCATCACTATTGGTCTCTCATTTTATTTCTTGAAGAATAGTTCTTATGTGGCTTTTGTTGCACTGTTTCTGAAAAGTAAAAAATAAATGTAAAAATGGCTTGGAGATGTGGTTCAGTGGTTAAATGACCCTGAGTTAGAAAAAAAAAGTTCATAATACTTTCAAGGCCATATATGTTATTATGTATATTGGTACTAATTAAATTCTTGCTGAATAAAATTCTACTGTACACATGCCAAATTTTAGTTATCACTTGCAATTAGTTATCACTTGCAATTGGTATGGCATTTTACAGTACTGTGGAAGAATCTAGGTGTACCCTTACCACTGAGCAACATCAGCAAGATTCACAGATCATTATTCAATTTTTTTATATTGAGGCAGGGACTCCTTAAGCTGACTCAAATTTGTGATTCCCCTGCCTAAGCAACCAGAGTTCCTGAGGTTATAGATTGTATCACCATGCCTGGAAGTAAAAAATTTACAGAACATTCTATATTTATGTATATTCTCTCTCCATATATATATATATATATATATATATATATATATAGAGAGAGAGAGAGAGAGAGAGAGATTATGCATAATTACAGAATTAATGACATGTATAATTCATTATGTATTATATATAATTCATTCATTAATATTTCATAAAAATTATGTTTGGAGTATATGCCTAAACTGAATTCATTTATATAAACTATATAATTCCATAGTATTTTATATATCACTGTATCTAAATCTGTGTATATAAATATATATAGATAGATAAACAGATATAAATACACTAATTATATCATGGATCTGTATGTATCTATCATAAAGTTAGTTATTGGATTATTCTTACTAATGCTCCTTACTAATTTTAAATATCATATGTTAAAACTAACAATTACATCTGCTACTGCTCATTTTTATATTTTTTTTGTCTTACTTAGCTTTAAGGCCTTGTATGTTTTGAATTCCAGACCTTTATCAGGTATATATTGTAAAATATTTCATTCCACTCTTTGGCTTGTTTTTGAACTCAATTAATAGCATACTTTTAAAACAATATTTTTGAACAGTCGAGTTTATTAAATTTCTCATGTATGTATTATGCTTCTGCCTTTGCATGCTCACTTTCAAAATGTTGAGTGTGTTATAGAGTTTATAAATTTCACATGTTTACTTCAGATACATGATTCATTTCTGTTTATTTTTTAAAAGGCATAACTTCTCTAATTTATTTCTTTGAATATGGATGTCAGTGGGTATGTACAATTGTCAAAATGCTCTATTTTCTCCACTGAAATTCCTGCTATCTTTCTTTCCTTAGTTCATTTCCAGGTTTTTAGTTTTGTTCCACTGACCTTTTTGTGTACTCCTTGCCAAATATCTCACTGTACTGATAGCTATAATTTTATAGTCAATCTTTAATTCAGCTATATGAGTCCAATAAATTTATTCTATAGTATTGTTGACCATGTTATATGGCTAGTTTTCTATATTATCTATAGAATCAATTTCTTTTTTTGTTGAGAAATTTATTTGCTGAACAATCATACAAGTTTTTAACAAAATAATATAAAATGTATAAAGATTCTCAAGATTAGATTTACTCCCAAGAGTGCCCCACAATTACCCACCCTTATCTCTCCCTTCCATGTCCCACAATATCTCTAAACATGTATTAGGTTGTACAACATTATACCTTATCTGGATTTAACACATGATAATAGACCATCTTTCTCAATGGCCAGGGTCTAGTTCCAGCTTCCACAGATGAATGAAGACATTTGATCCTTGGTTCTCTGGGTTATGCTGATTTCACTCAGCATAATTTCTTCCATAGCCATCCATTTACCTTCAAAGTCTGCAATATCATTCTTTCTAATTGCTGTGTAAAATTTCATGGTATATATGTAACATAGTTTTTGATCCATTCATGGGTTATTTACATAATTTAGTAATTGTAAATTGAGCTGCTATGAGCATAGGTATTGTAGAACCAATTTTTTTTGTTACTTGTTGGACAGCTTGCTAAAGCCCATTTATAATAAACACATGATCAATCTCATACTATATGGAAAAAAGCTGAAAGCAGTTTCACTAAATTCAGGAATAAGAAAAGGCTTTTATCTCTTACCAGTCTTGTTTAATATGGTTCTTGAAACATTAGGCAGAGCAATGAGGGAAGAAAAGGAAATCAAATGTATAAAAGTAGGACAAGAAAAATTCAATTTATGTCCACTTGCTGATGATATGATCCTATACCTAGAACATCCTAAAAACACTACAAGAAGACTTTTAGAACTTATCAACAGTGAAGTTGCAATATACAAGATTAAAACACATAAATCAATAGTTTCTCTATACTCCAAAAGTGAATCAGCCAAAGAAAAATTTGGGACCACCATATCATTCACAATACCATCAAAGAAACAAAAAACAAAAACAAAAAATAGGAGTTAATCTAACCAAAGAGGTAAAAGAGGTCTATAACATACTACAAAATACTGAGGAAAGAAATTGAATTAGCCCTTAGTAGTTGGGAAGACTCCCATGTTCTTGGATAGGTAGAAATAATTGTGTCAAAGGCCAAAAGTATCAAAAGTATTATACAAATTTAATGAAATCCCCATTAAAATACCAGTGACATTCTTTTTAAAAAAATGTTTGTGACATAAACAGATGAATATTTATTGAGAAAACAGGTACACAGTATGACTAAAATATGATTTCCAAATATGTAAAAGCATAAGTTTGATACAAAGATAAAATGAACACATGTCAAAAATTTTATTTAATTCATTAGTTAATGAGGAAACCAATGACATCCTTTACAGATTTCAAAAAATTCAGTTCTTAAATCCAATAAACAAAAGTAAGGGAGAGTAACCAAAGCAATACTAAGCAAGAAAAGCAAAGCAGAAGGTTTCACAATACCTAATCTGAGATTAAACTACAGAGCCATAGTAAGAAAAAGAGCATGGTGTTCATATCAAAATGGATATGAAGGGCTGGAGCAGTGGCTCAGTTGTGATGGCACTTGCTTAGCATGTGCCAGGACTCACGTTCAAACTCAGGTTCAAAAGAGTCTGACGTATGAAAGCCGTGAAAAACTAAAAAAAAGTGATTCTATCATTCTCTTTCTCATTGTCCCTCTCTCTTTAAAAAATAAATTTAAAAAATGCATGAAGATGAATGGAATTGAAGATATCGAGACAAATCCACAAACCTATAGCCTTCCAATATTTGACAAAGGAGGCAATAGAATATATTGAAGAAATGACAGCCTTTCCAAAAAAATGGTGCTCAGAAAACTGGATAGGTTTACGTTGGAAAATGAAAATAAAAACATATATATCACCCTCAAAAAAATGTATCAAAGACATGATTCAGGCCAGAAACCTTAAAATTGCTAGAAGAAAACATTGGATCAATAATCCATCATACAGGACTTGGCACCAACTTCTTTAACAAGATGTCCAAAGTGCAAGAAATATAACCATAATTCAATAAGTGGGTGGCCATTAAATTAAAAATCTTCTGCATGGCTAAGGAAATTATCAAGACTGTGGAGAGACAGCCTGGAAAATGGGTGAAAATCTTAGCTACAATTCTAATAGGGGACTAATATCCAAAATATACAAAGAACTGAAAAGCTTAACACCAAAAAACAACCCAATCAACAAATGGGCAAAAGAACTAAACAAACTTTTCAAAAGAACTAACACAAAAAGTCAAGACATGAGAATATGATCAACATCTCTATTAACTGGGAAATGCAAATAAAAAGTACACTAAAACTTCACCTCACCCCTCTCAGAATGCAAAGATAAAGCCTGATAACACTAATAGTGCTGAAAAGGTTGTGGAGAGAAAGGAACACTTATATATATGTTAGTGGAACTGCCAACTAGTACAACCACTCTGGAAAGCCATCTGAAGATTCCTCAATAAACTGGAAAAGGACCCACCAAAGGTGTTCCCACTTCTGGTTATCTTCCCAAAATATCTAAAATTGGCATACTGCAATGACGCAGCCACACCAATGTTTATAGTGGCCTAATTCTCAATATCTATATTGTGGAATCAATCCAGATGCCCAAATGTGTAGGTCAGGAAACTAAGGATGGGGCAAACATGTGACATAATTATTCCATTCCTGGTATCTTCCCAGAAGATAATAATCAGCATTTTACATAAATACAGTGACATCAAAGGCAAAATTATGGAAATAGCCTACATGTCCTTTACTGGATGAATAGACCCTAAAATTGTTTTGTACACACACACACACACACACACACAGACACACACACACACACACACACTTGAGCTATGCTGAGCTACTAGAAAGAACAAAACCATGACTTTTGGGTAAATGAATGGAAATGGGAAAAAAATATGCTGAGTGAAATAAGCCAAACTCAGAGATTTAAATGTTGAATGTTTTTTCTCATATGTGGAAGCTGGAGTAAAACTAAGGCTAGGATGAAAGATAGTGAGGTTGGGGCTGGAGCGGTGGCTCAGCGGTTTCAGTGCTTGCCTGGGAAGCATGAGGACCCAGGTTCAAACCCCAGCACCACGTACACAACTAAGTGTTGGAGCAACTAAGGCCATGTGAAAAACTAAATGAAGGTGTTTCTCTCTTTCTCTGTCTCTTTCACTGCCCCTCTCTCTTTAAAAAAAAAAAAGGAAAGATAGTCAGGTTTACATAATAGACTCACAACTGATCTTTGGAAAGTTCAGTTGTGATGATGGAAGGGGTGCAGTGAGAGGAGGGAGGAGTGGTGCATGGGGAGGAAAAATGGAGGTACAAATACTGTGTGATATATTTTACTTCCCTGACACGCTGAATAATATTCATATAGGCATAGACATTTATGCTCAAAATTAAATTATGCATGTATAGATACATTAATATCTGTTATTGGAAGAAATGAAGTGGAGGTAAGACACAAGGGAATGGGGGTGGGGTGGGGGCAATATCCTGGGTAATGATTGGGTTCATGTTACATTTTCAATAAATGCAAATTTGTAAATGTGCAATAATCCCTTCATTTTGTAATACATGGCTTTAGATATATCCATACATGTATGCACACACACATATACGATGAAATTATGGTCAGATGAGATAGAAAGAAAAATTATGGTGTTTACTGGTAAATAGATAGAAATGGAGAATGTCATGATAAGTTGAATTAGCAAAACTCAGATCTCAGTCTTCACTGTGTGACCATCTACAGGTTTGTCCTGAATAAGCCTGTACTACTGTTGGACCACCTCTCCTGTCTTTATTCTCTTCATTTGCTTTATACCTTAGAGTTATTGCTGTGTTGGTTTAGTGGGACCTACAGATGTAGCAATTATTTGAGACCCCATTTTGATTGCATCAATGAAGCTTTGTAAATAGGTGCAGTTTAGCATATGATAAAATGAATTTAGAACTTATTCCATACAAACACAAAATCTAATTAGTGATTTTATCTTTTCACTATAGTTATTTAAAGGTTTTGTGCATTATAGACATACACAATTATTGGATATATTATACAATATTAGTATATGTGTTTAACATACTTCACTCAATGTATTTTCTCAGCACCACATAAATGGCTAACTGTCTGTGCAATGGAAGCCACATGATAAACTGAATAAAAGTGATTCTTCCTCTCACTCTCACTGTCCCTCTCTCTTTAAAACTATTTTTTAAAAATTTTTAAAATATATATAAAACATCCCAGGGACTCCAAAATTCCTATTTACACTTGCCATAGAAAAATTGTATATGACTCATTAGTTTCTCTCAAGATGACATATATTCAATGCAAGTAGGATAGGTAGAGCCATAACTCTTGGAAGGAGAATGCCTGTGGTGACTATGTACTTGAAAATGATATTCAAGCACCACACACACATATACACATCATTACTGCTTCCAAAGTTCTATTAAACCCAAAATTTATCATTAAATTATGGTTTATACATATATCAGTAAATTAAAATCAAATTAATATCTGTGGGTATTTGTTGAGGCAAATTAATGAAAATGTGGAAAAAGTATAGAGTAGATGTTTGTCTGATTTTAATTTCTGAGGATGACTTGTAGAAAGCACAGTGGCTGATTGAGATAAGAATTTTGCTTTTCTTGTGTTTGTGTGGTGGTATGTATGTGCTCCTGTACTAGTAAGAACCAAAATGGGATAAGGATAGTTTAGAGGTTTATAAAGACTCTGTTGTGTAAAAGTTTGGTAGTCTGTGTCATATACTATCTGTTCTTTAATAACAAGTATATAATTTTCACTGTAAATTATAAAGTAGAATAAAAGTGCTAACAAATCAAAATATACATAAATAAGTGAGGTTTAAATGATTCATAATCATGTCTACTTTTCCTTACTCTATTATTATATACATTTCTGTTTATACATACCTGCAGGGTTTTCAAAACTAGGTAGTCAATATTGTTCAATTTTTTTGAAATCTATTCTCTTTGAGGACAGTCAAGTCTCCTCTTGGGTTATTCGTAGGGATTTTTTTTCCTTTTTTATTGAGAAATTTATTTGTTGAACAATCGTACAAGTTTTTAACAAAATAAAATAAAGTGTATAAAGATTCTCAAGATTATATTTACCCCCACGCATGCCCCCCCAATTACCCACCATTATCCTTCCCTTCCCCTTCCCACAACATATCTAAAAAATTATTAGTTTGTGTAACATTAATGATATGTGGATTTAACACCTGATAATAAACCACCTCTCTCAATGCCCATGGTATAGTTCCAGCCTCCACAGATGAGTGAAGACATTTGACTCTTGGTTCTCTGGATTGTGCTGATTTCACTCAGCATAATTTTTTCCACAGCCATCCATTTACCTTCAAAAGCTGCAATATCATTGTTTCTAAATGCTGTGTAAAATTCCATGGTATATATGTACCACAGCTTTTGGATGCATTTATCCAGTGAGGGACATCTGGTTGTTTCCATGATTTAGCTATTGTAAATTGAGCTGCTATGAACATAGATATTGCTGTGTCACTATAATGTACTGATGCTAAATTCCCTGAAAAGATACCCAGGAGAGGAATAGCAGGATCATATGGTGGCCTCATCCCTAATTTTTGAGGATTCTCCACACTGCTTTCCAAAGGGGCTGTACCAGTCTGCAGCTCCACCAATGGTATGTTAGTATCCCTATCTCTCCACAGCCCCTCCAGCATCTGTTATTATTTATCTTCTTCATTTTTGCCATTCTGACTGGCATGAGGTTATATCTTTATGTAGTTTTCATTTGCATTTCTCTGATTACTAGTGATTTAGAGCACTTTCTCATGTATTCATTGGCTTGATTATTGTCTTCTGTTGAGAAGTTTCTATTTGGCTCTTTGGCCCATTTATTGATTGTGTTGTTTGTGTTTTTTTAGTTGAGGTTTTTGAGGATTTTGTAAATTTTGGATATGAGACCCCTTTTGAGGAATCAGCCCATGATTCTCTCCATTTCTGTAGGAAACCTCTTGACTCTTTTGATTGTTTCCTTGGAAGTATAAAAGCTTTTAACTTAATG
Organism: Aplodontia rufa; assembly: GCA_004027875.1. NCBI lineage: Eukaryota > Metazoa > Chordata > Mammalia > Rodentia > Aplodontiidae > Aplodontia > Aplodontia rufa. The sequence goes on from PVKS010001975.1 coordinate 106,141, forward strand.
ACATCCCAAACACTGAGTCTTGACTTTACTCCCTTCCCTTTTGGAGACATGTTGAGAAAGTCTTTGCCTACTGCCAAATGCTGAATTGTTGGACCCAATTTGTCTTCCATCACTTTCAAGGTAGCTGGTATTTACTGGTAAATGGATAGAAATGGAGAATATCATGATAAGTGGAATTAGCAAAACTCAGAAATTCAGAAATTGAAAGTTTTTATCTCGTTTGTGGAAGCTGGAGTAAAATAAAGTTAAGAGGGAGGGCAAGATAAAAACCATTCAAACACAAATTAATAGGTGAATAAAGGAAGTCTAGTAAAGGAGAAGAGAGGAAAGATAGGAAGGAATAAAGGGATGGTGAATGGAGGGAGGAACAGAATGTAGTTTGCATCTCTAGGGTCATAAGTAATTGCCACATAATAAATATGAGAGCTTTAAAAAAATTTTAAAGGTAGATAGCAGACAAAAGGGAACAAGGGGTGGGAGGAGGGAGAGGGAAGTGTTTGCCTTATTATATTTTTTATATTTTGTGCAAGAGTGAGTATGTAACAACCAATCCCATCACTATTCTACAACTATAACACGCCAGTAAAAATATGGCAAAAAGTTGTAGATTATAATTCTTAGAGGACCTAGTAAAAATCAAAAGCTACATTATTTAAATATTGGTAAGAAATTGAAATCAATTGAGCAGGTATTTGTTTAAGAATGCACAGGCCCTGTAATGCTCATGGTGCAAAACAGGAACTAATCCAGATATTTTTCAATACAGATGTGGATGAACACATTGTTATATATCCATACAATAATATTGCTCTGCAATGTTAAAGGAGCATATCACTGAAGCACACACTCTCATGAAATCTCATGAACATTGTGTGCTGAGACATGTGAATAAACCTATGGTTCATAATATATGACAGTAACTTGGGAAGGAAAATTTGGGTGTAAAAATCCAAAGATATTTTTCTAGGGATATTACAAATATTCTTTCCTTAAATAGAATAAGGTTTTCTAGGCATATTTGTCAAAACTACACACTTAACATTTGTTACATTCACTATGTGTAAATCTTAACTCGCCCAAAAGTAAATAAAGTGGGGCTGGACTGGCGCAATGGGTAGAAACTTAGAAGTAAAAAGAGGACATAGTTAGCAGAATTTGCATCTGGGTGACAAGTGCATTCAGGTATATATTGTTAATCACTTTATCTTATGTATTTTTATGCTTTATATCATAAACCACTTGCAAAAGTGTAAATGCCTGATCTATATTTTTTGTTTGTTTTTTTGGTACCACAGATTGAATTCAGTGCCACTTAATCATGAATCCACATTCTCTGCTCTGTTTTTATTTTTTTTTTATTTTGTGACAGGGTCTACTCAGTTGCTGAGGCTGGCTTTGAACTTTGATCCTCCTGCCTCAGCCTCCCAAGCTTCTGAAATTATAGGCATGTGCCAATGCACCTGGCTTGTTAATCCTTTGTGGATCATGTTATGAGAAATTTTTTATTGGTGTATCCTGAGCACGGGTGAATTTTATTCCTTTGTTATACATGTGTTGTGAAAGTTAAGAGGGAGGGCAACACATGTTATACATGTGTTATACATGTGCTATATATGTGTTGTGAAAATATATGAAACTTCACATGAATACCTGGGCATGGTATGGATATCCACACAGGGCTACATCTGCATCCAATGACCACAACCACTCACTTCCTGCCCTGTGATGAGACACTGAAGTTGGGCAGACCTCAACAGACTTTGACTCAAGAACTGACCAAAAGTGCTAGGATGTTTTCAAACTCTAATTACCATAAATTTGGACCAGTAGTGTTAGCACTTTCCGAGCCCTAAGTAGCACAATGTTGGACCTATGGAAGTGACCCAAGTCTATGTAAATCCCCTACACAAGCGCATTAGGATGGAGAAAACCTGCTACTGTGTCCCCTCTTGCACTACAAGTGTTTTTGTTTCTTCAATAATTTAGCTATTGTAAATTCATCTGCTATGAACGTAGATTTTGCTGTATCACTGTAATGTGCTGATTCTAATTCCTCTGGAAAAATACCCAGAAGATGGATGGCTGGTTCCTATGGTGGATCCAACCCCAATTTTTTGAGAAGTCACCACACTGTTTACCAGAGGGGCTATACCAGGCTGTAGTTCCACCAATGGTGTGCTTGTGTTCCTATCTCCTCCCAATCCATGCAGCATCTGTTATTATTTATATTCTTCATCTTTGCCAGTCTGACTGGAGTGAGGTGAATTCTTAATATAGTTTTGATTTGCTTTTCTGTGTCTACTGGTGATTTAGAACTCTTTTTCATGTATTCATTGGCTTCTGTGATTTCTTCTGTTGAGATGTTTCTGTTTAGCTCTGTTGCCCAATTATTGATTGGATTGTTTGTGTTTTTGACATCTGTTTTTGTTAGTTCTTTCTAAATATTTGATATTAATCCCCTGTTGGAAGAATCACAGGCCATGATTATCTCCCATTCTGTAGGTTCTCTCTGGACAGTTTTGACCACTTCTTTGGCTGAACAAAAGTTTTTAGTTTAATTGCATCCCAGTGATTGATTCTTTTAGCTTATTGATGTACTATAGTAAATGTTTATTAATGTGTAAATGTGTATAATGCAATTGATCCTAAACCATATTCACCCCCAAATCACCCACACACCAGTCTCTTGATTCTTCTATGTTATGAGCCTATAAGAGATATAAATCTCTCTCCCTCTTTCTCTTTCTCTATAAATATATATATATATATATATATATATGTGTGTGTGTGTGTGTGTGTGTGTGTATGTATGCATTTGTAAGTATATATATGTATTTTGTGAGTTTTCCAGAAATAAATGATTACATAATATCACTAGATTTCTTGGGGGGTTAAAAGTATGCTACATTGTTGATCGCCTCCCTAGATCACTTTGTATTCCGACTCAACACATCCCTCTGCATCTTCCTCCCTGCTCCCCTCTGCATGTCTATGGTTCTCCTAGATTTGGTGTCGCTATGCCCTTGGTGGTCCAATACATGAGTTTGACTATCTTTCACCCAAGTTTGGGATTATATCTAGACTCCACAAATGAGGGAAGACATTCGGTCCTGTACATTCTGGATTTGGCTAATTTCACTCAGCATGATTCCTTCTGTTACCATTCATTTTCCTTCAAAAACTGCAAAATTGTTTTTTTCTAAGAGCAGTGTAAAACTCCAATGTATTGGTACTCTGTGAGAAGAACCACAGTCTATGATTATCTCCCACTCTATGGGCTCTCTTCTGACAGTTTTAATCAATTCCTTGATTGAGGAAAAGGTTTTTAATTTATTGCATCCCACTCATTAACTTTTTTTTTTAAAGAGAGAAGGACAGTGAGAGACAGAGAAAGAGAGAAACAACTTTATTTAGGTTTTCACATGGCTTTAGTTGCTCCAACACTCAGTTGTTTACATGGTGCTGGGGTTTGAACCCGGGTCCTTGTGCTTGCCAGGCAAGCACCAAAACCGCTGAGCCACTGCTCCAGCCCCAACCACTCATTAACTTTTAATTTCAGTTCTTTCTCCTTGGGAGTCTTGTTGAGGAAGTTGTTGCCAATTCCATATGCTTGAGTATTTGTCCTAATTTTTTCAGTAGCTCCATATGCATGCTCTATCCTTAAAGCATATCTTGAGTCTGTGTAAATGCTTACCTTATTCCTTTTGGTCAGTTAGAGCTGTTTTCAGAGAAATTAGCTTGGCTTTCTGGGTTGGTGTTGTTAGTGACAAAGTCTTTGCTTTTCATATTTTTTGTTCCATTACTTCAGAGCAAATGAAATTTGTTAAAGTCTCCAAGCTCTCTGAACCATCATACTGTATTGGTCCATCACCAATACAATGCTGGCAATAGGATTATTTGATTTAAAGAGCACACAGTTTCTCTTAATTTTGACATTTGAATTGTCTAAGGGGATGGCTTGGAGTCTCCCTTTCTCCACCATAGTCATTTGATATTATTCCTTCAGTTTGAGAGGAACAGGGCTTGATGAGGATCAAACCAGTAATGGGTTGTTTTTCAGTGGGTTTCTCAACCTCTTATAAATCACAGGTGACAGTCACACAACAAAGGGAAAAAGATCTCCTTTTTCTGGGTTTCAAGCTGTTCTGACACAGACTACTGGTCACAGTGTGTCTGTACTGTATATAAGAGAACTTCAAGAACTGTACCTTTATTCTCTTTTGCATATAGATTTAACACATATTGTGAGTCAGGCAGGCCTAGAACAGGGGCTGTCATGATGCTTTGGATTAACCTCTCAAAGAAAACTTGGCATTCTGGTGTAAAAGCCAAATGTTACATTTTACCTATTAGTCCAAAATTAGGGATCCAAATATGACAGGATGATGACTGTTTTAGTCAGTGTTTTACTGCTAGTTCCAAAATTGGTGTGGCTCATAGATTCAGAGGTCTCAGTCCACACATGGCTGATTCCATTCATCAGGGCCTGGAATGCAACAGAACATAATATCAGAAGAGCGTGATGGAGGAAAGTAGCTGGGAATATGACACCAAGAAGTAGAGAATGAGGTCTACTTGACAAGCACAAAATATCAACCCCAAAATCATACCCCCAGGGACCCACCACCTTCAGCCACACTCTAATCTATTATAGTTCCCTTCTAGTTATTCCCCGTCACAGAATCAACACACTGATTAGGTTAAGACTCACAATCCAATCGTTCCATGTATAAATTTGCATTTTATCACAGATGAGCCTTACGATGAAACTATACTATCTAAATCATTACACTGACATTCCCAGAAACCCACATAACTGCCCAGTTCCTGGCTTTTTGAGTATGATGATAGCTGCTTTTGAGCTGACATGAAAATTCAGTTTCATTGGGTAATCAGAAATGTCATGTAATTGTTTTCTTTGCAAATTAAATCATTTTAGTGTGTCCCTCATATCTTCACGAGGTGAGGTCATTTATAGAAAAAATAGTATTGGAAATATGTAGTTCATAGATAGGTTTGGCTATAAGTATATCATCTTTGTACTGCAAAATGATTTCTTTGTCCAGCTTTAACCTTCACAGCTTACACTTTTGATGACTTTCATTTAAAAGAACACAAAGGATTTTAAATCCCTGAGGTAAGAGTCCAGCAATACTGGATGTTTACATTTGTATTGAAGTTGTGTCACTCAAACACAAACAATTAAAAATTCCTTTTCTGAGATAAATGACAGATTTTATCTTTAAATCTAGCACATTAAATCTGCCTTAATTGCATAGTATTTTATTCATTAGGTATATGCATAAAGTACCATGGGCTGAATATCTAAACAATGTTATTATAGCTATCAGGTCTTAACCAAATTAGTATTCATCAGTCTGGTTTTTTTTAACCTGCAGAATTGGAGTTTTGCAGGATTTTTGCAAAGCCAACTCAATCCATTATTTAAGAATTTGTCCATGAGAGGCTGATTTCCTACCAATACATATCTCATAGTGGGTCATTGTTTCCTAGAGAGGCAAATTACCTCCTTCTGAAATTAAACCTTCTTTGAAATGACACTAATCATTTTTCTCAGAATTTGAACAAACAGCCACTGCCTTCCTCATTCCATTCCTCTTACTCCTCCTTATTTCTTCTTTCTCCTTCGTTTCCTTTCCTTTCCCTTCCATTCCTTTCCTTTCCTTTCTTCCTTTCTTTCTTTCTCTTTCTTTCTTTCTTTCTCTTTCTCTTTCTTTCTTTCTTTCTTTCTTTCTTTCTCTTTCTCTCTTTCTTTCTTTCTTTCTTTCTTTCTTTCTTTCTTTCTTTCTTTCTTTCTTTCTTTCTCTTTTTCTTCCTTTCACCACCAGGAATTGAACCTATTGACAATTAACCCCTGAGCCACATCTGCAGCCCCTTCTATTTTTATTTTGAAACAGTGTCAAAAATCGGGTGCCTGTATACATGGGAACTCCAGGAGGCCATTATACATGACCACCTCTATTTCAAAGGTAGGGCTCCATCCAGAAGTGGAGTTTTGACAGGTTGGGCTTGGGTATAATCAAGCCTGAGAGTCTTTGCTTTGCTGTTATTAACAGAGTAGATCAACACACTCCAAGGGCCTGGCTGTTGATGATCTCTGCTGGAAGTCTTAATCTGAGGATCTCCTCAGGGTTCTATTCATGGGGTAGGAGATCTGATCCTTCACCCGCTCTGTTGTCCATGGACACAGTCTTTGTAGGCCACCTAGTTTTAGTTCCTGAGTGTACATACACCACTTGTTCAAACTCCCATTCCACTTCCACAGGGCTCCCCTTCACTTTGTTGATTTGAATCCCCCTGGTTAAGTATTCTGTGTTTGTTTCATTTTGTTGTGCTAGGTACACATTAAGTCACATTGCCAGCACTTGCCATGACCATGTCTTACCTCCTGTTGCAGCATCTGCAGTATAACAGCCTCAAAATGGCTGTCATTTCAGCTTTTGATGGTCAGCCAGGATATGTGGAGCACTCTCCATGCACCAGTGTAGCCTCTGTATCAGCTAAGTACAGAGTTTTTTTCCAAACTTGGACTTTTCCATGTTAAATCTGTCCTGTGTGTTTCTGTGCACTCTTCCTTCCACTAAGCCAAGCTAGCAGTGCTACCATGATTGTCATGGCTCCAGTGGAGTCTGTATTCTTGGTTAGTGTACCCAAACTTCTGAGGCTCTAATACACCCTGATTGTCTAGTATAGAATTTTAGTGAAATTCATCCTTCTTTCACCATCAGAGAAACAGTACTCTTGCTGCATGAATTCCCAAGTAGGGATGTATTCTTTCTCTGCACCATGATCTTGAGTATCTCTGTGAATGTTTACTTTAGAAATGAAGAAAAATAATCTATTTCTTAGTAATGGAAATCCAAGCAACACTTAAATGCCTTTTCTTCTATAGTATATAAATAATTTTTTTAAAAAATATTGGTTCCTTTTAGATATACATGGCAATAGAATGTAAAATGACATACTTTTAAAAGCATGGAACATAACTTATTCTAATTCAGTCCCCAATGTTTCTTCTTCCCCTCCCATCCTCCCTTCTCTGTTCTGTTCCATCTTTTCTGCTAATCTTTCTATTGTTTGTTAATTGCTTTTATGCCAAGCATGAAACAGACACTTGTAATTTATGCTTCTACTCTGTAATTGTCAGTTAGTGTCCTTATGTGATTTACTAATTGGTATGTTCATCTTGAGAAGCAATTTGAAAATATCTACAAAAGCTTTGTAAATTTTCTCACCAGAGAATAATATACTAGTCAGAACTCTTTAGAAAAACAGAACCAGAGGATGTGGATACCTTGAGGACTTGGTTCACATGACAGTAATAATGGCAAGTCCAATCTCTGCAATGTGCTCTCAGTCTAGCAGTAGTATTTCCATTCAAATCAAGGGATATATGCTGCAGAATTCCCTTGTTTAATTTTTTCATGCCTTATCCTGATTGGATGAGGTTCTTCTGTCCATCGAGTTTTCTGCATTCTCTTTCTCTGCTGAATCAGCACCTCCAGTGTTGCTGTCACAATTGGCTTAGTTCCAATGCAGTCTTTCTTCTTTGGTTAACATACACAATTTCTGAGTCTCTAAGTGACTCTACTGTCCCACATTCAGTTTTAGTGAACTGCATCTTTCACCCTACCCCTTATAGGAGCAGTACTTCTATTATTGAATCATGTGTCATGGAGAAATTAGAAATGCAGTCTTTCTCCATCAAATCATCTTTAATTTCTTCTTTTGAATTTTTAAAATTTTTCCCTTGATTTTGTGAATGGAAGCTCTCACTCTTGTTCACCAGAGGTACTGGCTATTTTTCTGGTGGTCCTGAATTGGAACACACACTGTTCTGTAGGCTTTCATTATGTTCTACCTCCAATTCACATATGTATACCTCACAATCCCCTTGCACTTCAATAAAAGAAATAAAAACATGACTTTCTAAGTATCTAAGAATTATAGAGCTGAAAACAAATCATTAACAGGGAAAATTTCAATAGTGTACAAGACTAATAAACTGTAGTGCCCATATTATTATGTCTTTAAACATATGTATGTCAACAATGCAAAACTGATTTATAAGTTTTATATTTCTTAGTTTCATATATAGGAAAATTTTTATTTTAATGTATAAAGTGTTGACATATTCATGAATCTATAAAATATAGATATCATTTGATCAATTTGATTTAGTGTTCTTAACATTTTCATTATTCTTCTGATTTATAATAATTTCCTTGATCTGAATATCCTTTTATCATTCAAATTTTTTTAACCTTAATACTCCTCTTTTTGAATTCCAGATCAAATAAACTTTTGTAAAAATCAAGGTCTCCCTTTTCCTGGACGTTTAATAAGATGTCATAAAAGATGAATGCTGTTACTGTTATCACCTTATTTTGGGTTTTATGAAGAAATATGTGAAACTCTCAGAGATGTATGCGTACATTTGAAATGATCAGAAAGGATTGCTGTTGATATGTGCTATTTTAATAGCATACATAAATCCTAAAAATATTTGAACACAAATTTATGGATGAATTTTCTTTAGTGATATGTCTCATTGTAATTCTAATGTTTCTCCTCTGTCAGTATTAATTGGAATCAGTTGGGAACTTGGTACAGATACAGAAAATCCAACCTCTGTATCAGCACCACTGAATTAGCCTGCATTATTTAGTAAATGTCTGATTCATGCTTGTGCATTAAAATTTAAGAATTACTGTCCTTAATCACTGTAATTTTTTCTGAGAAATATATGCAATTTATCTTATACAATATAAAGTTGCAATCAAATGTTTATTTTCTTTTTTGAAATTGTATTTATTGTTATTAGTTTGGCATAGTCTTACTTATTGGAGGGTATTGTTATTACATATTTGTGAATACATGGATTTTGACATAGCACGATAGTAAGTTTAGGCCTATTCTAGACTAGGGTCTTCCTCCTTCATCCATTCACTGAACTCCTGTCTCCTCTGTAATCTCAACATACTGTACTTTGAAATGAGCATGTATAATAATTGTTGACATTTCTATTTCTCAGCCCACCTGTATATAGCTAAGCTTCTAATGGGAGTTGAATATTCCCCCTTTTCAAATAACCTCTCTTGTCCCTCTCTCTCTATCCACACCTCCCTCCCTTTTCCCCCAACAATCATAGGTAGGGTTCCCCTTGGTTATGTGAAACTTCACCTATATTGAGATTATTATTTAAGCTTAGCTAACTTTCACCAAGTCTTAGATTTTAGTCTAGTTAGCACAAATGAGATAAAGCATTCAGCCCTTTTATCTCTGATTTAGAATATTTCACTCAGCATATTTTTTCTATCTCTATCCATTTGCCTGCAATTGCCATAATATTATTTCAATAGCAGAGTAGAACTCCATTGTGTGTGTGTGTGTGTGTGTGTGTGTGTGTATGTATGCCAAAATTTTTTAATCTATTCATCTAGTGATGGGCATCTGGGTTGGTTCCATAATTTGGCTATAGTAAATTGAGCTGTTATAAACATTGATGTTACTGTGTCTCTGTGGTATGCCCATTCTAGCTCTTTTGGGAAAATTTCCAGAAATGGGATAGCTGGTCATAAGCTAGTTCAAACCCTAGTTATTTGAAGAGTCTCCATACTGCTTTCCAGAGTGGCGGTACAAGTTTCCAGCCCCACCAACTCTGTGATAATGTTCCTTTCCTCCCACAACCTCTCCAGCATCTGTTATTGCATGTATTCTTAATTTTTAGCCCCTCTGAAGTGACGTGGAATCTCAGTGAAGTTTTAATTTGCATCTCTCTGATTAGTAGCGATGCAGAACATTTTCTCATATGTTTATTGGCTTTTTTGGACTTCTTCCTTTGAGAAACTTCTGTTTAGTTCCCTAGCCTATTTAGTGATTGGATTGTTTGTTGTTTTCATGTTCAGTTTTTTGAGTTCTTTGTATATTCTGGATATCAGTCCCCTGTTGAAGTCAATAGCAGGCAAAGATATTCTTCCATTCTGTTAGTTCTCTCTTGATACTGTTGACTATTTCTTTAGTTGTGCAAAAGCTTTTCAATTTAATGGTATCCCACTCATTGACTCTTGGCTTTAATTCTTGTGCAATTGGAGTCTTGTTAAGGAAGGTGGTGCCTACATTGATGCCATACATTGTAGATCCTTTTTTCTTCCAGCATTTGTATAATTGCTGGTTTAATTTCTAATTCTTTGATCCATTTCAATTTGATTATTTATCTCAGGTGACAGATAATGGTCTAGTTTCTGTTGTCTGCATATGGCAGTCCAGTTCGTCCATCACCATTTGTTAATAAGGCTGTCTTTCCTCCCTGTTATATTTTTGCCCCCTTTGTCAAATATCAGATGGTTGAAGGCTTGGGGGTTCATCTCAGTAGCGTCTATTTTATTCCATTGGTCTTCATGTCTGTTTTGATACCAATACAATGCTGTTTTTGTTACTATAGCCTTATAACATAATTTTTACATCAGGTATTGTGGTAGCAACTGTTTCCTCTTTCTTATTTATTAATTTTTTGGCTATTCTGGGGTTTTCTGTTACTCCAAATGAATTTGAGAATTGCTTTTTCTATATCCATGAAGAACCTCATTAGTATCTTGATGGGGATTGCTTTAAACCTCTTCAGGGCTTTTGTAGAATGGCCATTTTTATTATAGGGGTTCTGACTAACCAAGATTATGGAAATTTTCTCCATATTCTCAGATCTTTAAATTCTTCTTTTAATGTTTGGTATTTTTCATTGTAGAGTTCCTTGATATCCTTTGTTAGATTAATGCTCACATATTTTATTCTTTTTCAGGTTATTGTGAATGGGGCAGATTTCCAGATTTCTTCTTCAGCAGAATTGTTGCTTTAATATAGGAAAGCTGTTGATTTATGAGTGCTGATCTTGTAACCTGTCACTTTGCTAAACTCATTTATAAGCTCTGATAGAGCTTATAAGTTATCTGATAGTGTTTTTTGGTTCTGCTATGTATAGGATCATGCCATTCAGCGAATAAAGATAGCTTGACTTCCTCTTTTCCTGTTTGAATTCCTTTGATTTCCTTCTCTCATCTGATAGCTCTAGCTAGGGTTTCAAGGACTATATTGAATAAGAGTTGTGAGAGTGCACAGACTTGATTTTAGTGGGAATGGTTTAAATTTTTCTCCACTAATTGTGTTGGCTATGGGTTTGTCTTCAATGTCTTTTACCAAATTCAAGTATTTTCCTTTGATCCTTATCTTCTCCAGAGTTTTGAGCACAAATGGGCACTGAATTTTATCAAAGTCCTTTATCACATCAGTTCAGATAATTCTGTGGTCTTTGTCTTTAATTCTGTTTAAGTGATGAATCACATTTGTAGATTTGATATGTTGAAACAGCCTTGTGTTCGTTCATGGAATGAAGCCTACTTGACTGTGTTGTGTTATCTTCTTGATGCATTTTTGGATGTGATTCACTAGAAGTTTATTAAGGATTTTTGTGTCTGTGTTCATTAGGAAAAAATGGTACATAGTTTTCTTTTCTTGATGTGTCTTTTTGGGTTTTGGAATCAGGGTTATCTATTCCTCTTAAAAATTATTTGAGAGTGTTCTGCCCTTTCAATATCATGGAAAAATATGTAGAGGATTGGTGTTTATTCTTCTCAATAGGTGTATTAGAATTATGATGTGAATCCATCAGGTCCTGGCCTTTTCTTTATTGGAAGTCCTTTGAATGCTATTTCAACTTCACTTCCTGAGATTGATTTATTTAGATTTCCAGGTCATTTTGTGTTAATTTGGGGGTGTCATGTGGCTAGATGTTTGCCCTTGTATTCCAGATTATCAATCTTTGAAGAGTATTCATGTTCAAAATAAGTTCTAATAATTCTTGGGGTTTTGGTTGAGTCAGTGGTGATGCCTCCATTTTCATCTTTGATTTTGTGGATTTGCTTCACTTCATTCTTTCTTCTGTTGAGGTTGGCTAAGGATCTGTCAATTTTACTTAATTTTTCAAAGAGCCAATTCTTTGTTTTCTTCATTTTTTGCATTGTTTCTTGTTCTTAATTTCATTCATTTCAGCTCTGATCCTTGTCATTTCCTGTTTTCTGTTGGATTTGGGATTGAATTATTCCTCTTTTTGTAAGGATTTGAGTTTAAGCATAAGCTTATTTATTTGGTCTCTCTCCTGACCTTTGAGCAGAGCAGTCAATTTCCCTCAAGAACGTTTTCCTACTGTCCCAGAGATTTTGTTATATCATGTCATCATTTTTATTTATTTCTAAGAATTTCTTGATTTCTGTTCTCATTTTCATCTTTGATCCACTCTTCATTTAAGAGAGCATCATTCAATCCCCAAGTATTTATGTACTTTCTATTGTTTTTCTTGCTGTTTATTGCTATGATTATACTGTTGCGGTGTGACAGGATACATGGGATTATATCAATATATACTATTATTTTTATAAAATATAAAATTGCAATTAAAATGCATATTTTCATGTTGATTCTTTAAGCTTATGGTTTAGTTCATAAATTGGAGTATATGCAATGTTTTTGGACTTATGTGACTCTTTTTCTTCAGTTGTTAAAGAGCTATAATGCATTTAAAAGCACCTTACTAAATAATTAAAGTCACTCATCTACTTGAAAGCCAATTCTACTAACTTTTATTTTGTCTTCAGTAAATTAGAAACTCTGTGAGTGATTATTTTCTCATTGTACTATTTAATTATTCTTATTTCAGAAACTGGTGACTTTCAATGATGTGGCCATTGATTTCTCTGAAGAGGAATGGGAATGCCTGGAGCCTTTTCAGAGGAACTTATATAGAGATGTGATGTTAGAGAACTACAGAAATCTGGTTTTCCTGGGTAAGCATATATATATATTCTCTTAAAAATTCCTAATTATTTCATCAGTATTAAATTTTCCTCCCTTGTAGAGTATCTCTGCAAAAAATAAGTATCAGATTCTTGCTTGCTGTCATTTTTCTTTTAAGAAAGAGGGAGAGTGAGAGAGAAAGAGAATCAATTTTCCTTAGCTTTTTATCTGGTTTCCTGTGTTCCAACACTTGGTTGTATATGCGGTTCTGGGATTTGAACCCAGGTCCTCCTGCATACCAGGCAAGTGTGATACTGCTGAGCCACTGCTCCAGTGCCAGATTCTTGGTTTCAAGAAAAGAGATTGGACAAGGTTTTTTATTTTTATTAATACAGGAAATTATTTGTGACATTTTTAAAAATCTTTAATCTCTGCCTTTGTTGGGGTGATAAATATTCTTTGCCTTAGGTAAGTGGTACTTGGAGAAATTCAGTGATACAAAAGATTGTAGCCTGCACATAGCAGAGAACACAGATGAAAGGTCCAAAAGTCAAGAATAATGCCAAACTTCAAAATGTTGATTGAGAAGTTATCCAGCAGAAAAGATTTTTCAGAAACTTAGGTTTGTTTGTCTTGCTATCATAGAAAAACTTGAGCTGCTTTTGTTTATCATTATATCAAATTTGTTGAGGTCACAGTTATTCAATTGAGTATTTATTGATGATCATTAGTAGTGTATAAATTTAAAAATTTTATAACATATTAAAGCAGTTAACTTTTAAAAAATAGAGTTAATGAGATTTATAAAGTGCTTATAATAATGCCTGGCATAAGGAAAGTGTTCCATAAATTACAGTAAATGAAAAAAATTCTTTGAGTTCTCCTTTTCTTCCAGTGATGTCCAAGTACACTCAGATTCACAACCTACCCACTCCCCTTTGCTTGTGAATGTCAGATTGTTCTGACAGTTCTTCACTTATTTGTGCATCTTTCAGAAACATGTACACATTTCTGGAGAATTCCAGTTCAAACCACTGTAATATATTAATATCATAAAGCAGTTTCTCTAATATTATTTGTATATTAATTCATTATAATCCTCTTATCAGAACTCTTTTTAATTTTTATTAGTACATTATGTTTGTACATAGTACTGGTATTTGTTGTCACATATTCATACAAGTACACAATACAGCAATATAATTTGGAAACATCCTCCCCAGCACTTCCCCATCTGCCTCCTCTATGCCCTAGTCCCTTTGCTTCTCTTTCTGGTGTATATTTATTGTAATATATCCAAATATAGGGACATAATTCTTTTACCTATGTAGCAGATTTATTTCATATATTGGATAATAGTAAATAGAATCACATACTTACAATGGCTTGGGGTGTACTTTGTTTTAACTCAGTTCCAGCCTTTCTCCTTCCTCCCACCACCTATTATTTTTAAGTGTATTTGACAGTAGAATAAAACATTAATAGTTGTCTAAAATCATGCAGTATAACTTATTCTAATTCAATTTACTGTATCCCCTCCACCTCCTTTTCATTTCCCTTCTTTCTACTGGTCCATTATTTACTAAATAGCATTATTAGTGACTTATTGATACATACATTGATGAGATTCACTAGGATATATTCATACATGAACATGAGCAAGTTGAGTCTGATTCCTTCCATTAAGTTTTCCTTTTCATTTCTTTTTTCCTCCATTTCCTTCACCTTTGACTATTCTTCTGTTCTTTTTCCATATTTTGGGTGTGCTTGCTCATTTCAGAGAGAACATTTGACCTTTGGTTTTTTTCAGTCAGTCTGGCTTATTTCACTTAGCACAATATCCTCAAATTCCACCCATTTCCTAGTAAATGACATAATGTTATCATTCTTGCAGCTGTGTAATACTCCATTTTCTGTATATGCTGTAATTTCTTTATGCATTCATCAGTTGAAGGGCACGTTGGTTGTTTCCATCACTTAGATGTTATGAATTGAACTGCAATGAACATTGATATGGCTGCATCCTTGTAGTATGCTGATTTTACCTCTGTTGAATATGTACCAAGGAGTAGAATGGACAGCTGGGTCAAATGGTAAAACCATTCTTAGTTTTAGAGGATTTTCCAAACTATTTCCTAGAGTTGTTACACCAGTTCTCAGTCCCACCAACAATGCATAAGTTTACTATTTTCCCCACATCCCTGCCTTTGTTTGTTCATTATATTCTTGAATATTGCCATTCTAACTGGAGTGGTGAAAACACAATGTAGTTTTAATTTGCATTTGTCTAATTGTTAGAGATACTGAGCCTGCTATTTCTAAGCACACAGGGAGAAAGAATGAATTTAATTTAATTTTTCACCTGGCCTTTTTTTCTGAAACATGTAATTGTGTATATGGTGCTGGGGTTCCAACCCAGGTCCTAGTGAATGCAAGGCAAGTACTCCAACTACTGACCCACTGGTATAGCCTCATGTTGAGACTTTTTTCTTGTATTGGTTGACATTTCTTCATTTGAGAAGTGTCTGTTTAGTTCTTTTGCCCATTTATTGATTGGGTTTTTTTATTTTTTTGGTGTTTTTTAAGTACTTTTTTATCCTGGATATTAACGAGACTTAGGAGGCAAAGAGTTTTTCTCATTCTGTATATTCTCTCTTCATACTCTTAATAGTTTCCTATTCTGAGAAATCTTTTCAATTTGATATCTTCCCATTTATTGATCCCTCCTTTATATCTCGTACTTTGAGGATCTTGTTTAGGATGTCAATTCCTAAGCTAGTGTGTTGGAGTATTGGCCTGTCATTACTTCTTTTAGGTGCAGGGTTTCTGGTATAATTCTGAGGTCTTTGATCCATGTTGAGCTTAGTTTTGTGCCAGCTAAGGGATAAAGACTGAGATTTTTTTTTTACTACATATGTATTTCCAGTTTACCAAGCACCATTAGTTAAAAGAGACTATATTTTCTCCAATTGTGTTTTGGCTCCTTTTTTGCCTATGAGGTAACTGTAATTATGCAGGTTAGTTTTGATATCTTCTTTCTATTCCATTGGTCTCTATGTCTGTTTTGGTGCCAGTACCTTTCATTTTTATTATAGCTCTTAGTATAATTTGAAGCCATCTTTTGTGATTGCTCCAGCTTTCCTCTTGTCACTAAGGATTGCCATGGCTATTCTGGGTCTCTTATTTTTCCAAATGAATTTCATGAAGGCTTATTCTAAATCTATGAAGAAAGTTATTGGAAATTTAAAGGGAATTGCTTTGAATCTGTATATTACTTTTGGTAACATGACCATTTTGATATTAATTTTCTCCATGCAAGAACCTGTGAGATTTTTCCAACTTCTAAGGTCTTCTACAATTTATTTCTTTAGTGTTGTATAGTTTTCATTTGTAGAGGTCCCTCACATCATTTGTTAGATTGTTTTCCAAGTAATTTTAAAGCAATAGTGAATTCAGTAGTTTTTCTAATTTCTTTTTCAGTATTCATCAATGGAATAAAAGAATGCAATTGATTTGTGAATGTTGATTTTGTTTCCTGCTCCTTGCTGAATTCATTTATGAACTCTATAAGTCTTCTGTTGGAAGGTTTTTTTTTTTTTGATCTTCTAAATATACAATCATGTCATCAGCAAACAGTGATAGTTTGAACTCTTTTTTGCCTATTCATATCACTTTAATTTCCTCCTCTTGACTAATTGCTCCAGAGTTTCAAGGACTATGTTGAACATGAGTGGTGAAGGTGGTCATCCTTTTCTAGTTCCTTCTTTGTTTTGTTTTGTTTTATTGAGAAATTTATTTGTTGAACAATCATATAAGTTTTTAATGACATAATATCATATGAATATAGATTCTGAGGGTTAGATTTACCCCCCAAAAAGTGTCCCCCAATTGCCCACTCTTACCCCTCCCATCCCCTTCCAAAAAAATTTCTAAAAATATATGAGGTTGTACAACATTACAACTTGTCCAGATTTAACACATGATAATAGACCTTCTTTCTCAATGGCCAGTGTTTGCTTCCAGCCTCCACAGATGAGTGAAGACATTCAACCCTTGGTTCTCTGGGTTATGCTGATTTCACTCAGGATAGTTTCACTGGAAATGCTTTTTATTTTTCTCCATTTAGAATAATGTCCACCTTAGGTTTGTCATTAATGACCTTTGTCATGCTGAGGTAAGCTTCTTTTATTCCTATTTTTTTTGTAAAGTTTTGAACATGAATGGGTATTGTACCTTGTCAGTTTTTTTCCTGCATCTATTGAAATTATGATGTGATTTCTGTTTTAAAGTCTACTGATGTAATGAATTATATTTATTGACTTCCAAATTTTATTCAAACCTTGCATCCCTAGGATGATTCCCACTTGGTCATGGTGTACTATCTTTTTAATGCATTTTTTTTGTATGTAGTTTGATTATATTTTATTAAGAATTTTGCATCCATGTTCATCAAGATATTGGTCTATAGTGTTTTCCCTTTATTTGTCTTTCTCAGGTTATGGAATCAGGATAATACTAGCTTTGTAGGGAGTATGGTAGCATTCTCTCCTTTTCTATTTCATGGAATAATTTGTGGAGGATTGATATTGGTTCCTTTTTTTGTTGTTCATCCTTTTTTAAATTGGGTGATTATTTTATTTTTGTTTAATATAGTTTTATATATTGGAGGGAATCTTTGTTATATATTCATGCATACATAGATATTGACAAAGTAAGTTAAGGCTTATCCTAGTCCAAGATCTCCGCACTCATCCACTCCCCACTCTCTTGTCTCTTCTAAAATACCCCCATGTTATAGATAAAAATAAGCATATACATGCTTGTTAATTTTTCAAATTTCTCAGTTTCTCTGCCTGCCTGTGTATAATTGGGCTTCTTATGGAATTCCAGTGTTCCCAGTAGCATTAGTAACCCCCTTAATCCCTCCTTCCCCTCTCTTTCCCCTTCCTTCTTCCCCGCCTTCATTAGTATGATTCCCCCAGCTTATGCGAAATCTCAAGTATGGTAGTTTATTATTTCAATTAGCTTACTTTCATTCCGTATTAGGTTTTACTCTAGTTTCCACATATGAGAGAAAACATTCAGCACTTGAATCTCTGAGTTTGGGATATTTCACTTAGCATAATTTTTATTCCACTTCACTCCGGTCAAGTGGCAATGATGAAGAATATGAATGATGACAGATGCTGTAGAGGCTGTGGGAAAAGAGAAACACTAGTTATAAATTCTTTTAGCTTTAGTTTGTTCTGAAAGGTGTTTATTTCATCATCAAATTTGAAGCTTAATTTTACTAGGTATAGTATTCTTCTTGGCAAACCTTCTCTTTCAGAAGTTGG
The DNA here is from genome assembly GCA_004027875.1 of Aplodontia rufa. Taxonomy (NCBI): domain Eukaryota; kingdom Metazoa; phylum Chordata; class Mammalia; order Rodentia; family Aplodontiidae; genus Aplodontia; species Aplodontia rufa. The sequence goes on from PVKS010001975.1 coordinate 124,284, forward strand.
AATATATTTTCCAATCTCTTCTTATTTTAGTGTCTGGGTTTAGAAGTTAGTCATGATGTGAATTGGTTGTCCACTAATCATGTTTTGTCTCTTTTCTCTTGCAGATTTTAAGATTTTCTTCTTGTTCTATATGTTAGGAATTTTCAAAACACTGTTCTTTGGGATGGATCTATTGTGATTTTGTATACTGGAGTTCTGTCTGCATCCTGAATATGAATTTCCATTTTGTTCTTGATTTTGAAAATTTTTAAAAGTGGTTTCATTGAATACATTGTGCAGACCATTAATTTGTGCCTCCATCTTTTTCTCCACCCTAACAACTCTCAAATTTGGTCTCTTGATGTTAACCCAGATTTCTTTAATAGTCTTTTTGTGATCTCTTAAAATCCTTTTGCTATACAGTCTACTGTATTTGAAGATTAATTACTTTATTTTGAAACTGTAAAATCTTTCTTCCAAGTAATTTAATCTCTTGGCTATTCTTTCCATTGTATTTTAATTTTGTTTTATTGAATCTTTTGTTTTGAGCATTTCTGTGTGATTTTTTTTCAGGATTTCTACTGAAATGGTTTTTCACTTTCTATATTTCCTCTTTGTATTCTTTCCTTCCTTCATCTTTTAGCTTGTAGAATCATTTATGTTTGAGTTTTCTAAAATCATTCTCTGACATTTCTTGCACTGTGCTGTAATTGACATGTGTTTTTGGGGCATTATGGCTAATTTGGGCTGCTTCATTCCCTTGTATATTCTTATTTTTTGCATGTCTATCCAACTTTCACTATTTTTGTTCTCTTCTTTCAAGTGAGTATTTATTTTGTGAGCTTCTTTTCCCTATGGACCTTGGGTTGGGTGGATTTCTGAATACTCCTATTTCAATTCAATGTGTGACTTCTGCTGACCATAGTATCAGTCCCTCTTTAAGAGAAGCTATTGAGCTTGTTTACCATAGTCTCTTCTAAGCCAACTCTTGTTCTAATCAACCTTGAGAGAACAAAACTTTGGTGCAATTGTACCCTTCAATTCCTAAAGTTCAGTGAAATACCTACAATAAAAATTCTGCAACCAATTAAACAATTGATTATTAGTTTTTAGTGATCTTATTATTACCTTAAGTTGGTACTAGATGGAACATGGTAGGAAGATTGGAAAAATGTAGAGGTAAAGTGGAGGGAAGGAAGAAAGACAGTGGATGAGAGAAATAGAGGGGAAGAGAGCCTAAAGTCAGTTACTTTGACCATAAAAAGAGGGATAGGGAGAGAGAGGGGAGAGAGAGAGAGAGAGAGAGAGAGAGAGAGAGAGAGAGAGAGAGAAAGAATGAGAATAGAGCCAGGAATATTATTGAATTTACTCCAAAGTAAATGGATATAAAGAAGAATGCAAGGTGTTTTCCTTGCATCTGTTAAGGGTGATGTCCACACCTTTCCTCTGGCAGTTCCACCAGTTCTATATCTGCTACTCTTTTGTTTGGTGCTCTGATGCTGGTTGTAGTTCCAGGCCTCTGGTGGTGCTTCTCTCTTTGTTAGGAGTTGGTAATTGCAGGAGTCATCTTCTGGAGTGAGGAACTGTAGACTTTGTCTCAATCCAGTGAGTGTACAGGTGTTAACAGTGGAGAACTGGTGAATTCATTCCCAGTCAGACAAATGTTGGCCACCATGTCCACTTGGTGAGTGGATATTTGCCTGGGGACAAGCAGCCCAAATGTCTGCTGAGTGGGTTTTTCCACCCCTTTGGTACTTTTACTGGGAAATGATCCACCTCAGTCAGTTTTGTCCCTTTGTGGAGCAGGGGAGTGAGTGATGCAGGCTTCAGCAATCCACTATTGATGGTGGTCTCTGTAGAAATTCTCTCTAGCTCAATTCCCAAGAGCTTTGTCTGTAGGTGGTAGGGCATGGGGATATTGTGACTGTTGCTGTGTTTGTTCACTGAAGTGACTAGCATGCTGCTGTGAAATGGCTGTGGCCCTGACCCAACTCTCCCTTCAGGACTTGGCTTCAAACTGACCACAGTGTTTCTCAAGTAAAATGCTCCCACTTTTACCATTACATTGTAAGTTATGAGAGCTCTTTTAACATGTGTGTGTGTGTGTGTGTGTGTGTGTGTGTGTG
>PVKS010001976.1:0-102500 GCA_004027875.1 Aplodontia rufa
AAAAAAAATGCGAAAAAGAAAAAAAAATATATACATTGACAAGAATTATAGAGCAGTAGGCTATACTAATAACTTTAATGTTATTATATTTTAATCCAATAATTATTAAAGAAATTGTTATATTATAAATGCATGTTAATTATACAAATTAATGAGATTCATTGAGATATTTTCATACATATCTATATTGTGAATTGACCATGTTCATCCATCCTACTTTTACCTTCTCCCCTACCCTACTCTCTCCTCACCCCTTCTGAGCTCCTTCCCAGTGCTTAATTGTCCTCCAGTCCTTCTTCTAACTTCAGATTATTCTGTCTTCTTTTCTTTTTAAATTTCCACATATGAGAACAAACATATGATATGTGTATTTCTGTGTATTTCACTTAACGTGATATCATCCAGTTCTGTACTTTTCCCTGTAATTAACAGGATTTCATTCTTCATTATGGCTGAATAATGCTCCATTGTGTGTGTACACATATTTTCTTTATCCATTCATCTGTTGACAAGCACCTAGGCTCATTCTATGTCTCAGTTATTGTGAATAGTTCCACAATAAACATGAGTATGCAGATGTCTTTTTGTGTGGTGATTTAATTTCCTTCAGATATATTCCAAGGAGTGAGATAGCTGGATCATATGGTAGTTCTGTTTTTAGGTTTTGAGGAATCTTTATAGAATTTTCCACAATGGTTATACTAATTTGCCTCTCCACCAACAGCATGTAAGGTTTCATTTTTCTCCATATCTCCATATTGTAATAAATATATATACATGTATATTTATAATAGCCATTCCACTTGGGGTGAGATGAAATCTCACTGTAATTTTGTTTTCTTTTCCTTGGTGGCTAAAGATTGACAATTTTTCATACACTTCTTGGCATTTTCATTTCTTTTTTTTTTTTTAGGAGAATCAATTTTTATTTAGTTTTTCATGTGGCTTTTTGTTGCTCAGACATTTCATTGTATACATGGTGCTGGAATTTGAACCCATGTAATTGCATATGCTAAGCAACCTCTATAACTGCTGAGCCACCGCTCCAGTCCCTGTATTTCTTCAAAGTCTTTATCTGCATTTATTGGTATGATCATGTGATTTATGTCCTTGATTCTATTCATGTACTGTGTTAATTTTTGATTTGTGTATGTATGTTGAACCATTCTTGTACCCTTGAAATGAAACCAACTTGATCATAGTGTGTTATCTTTTAAATGTGCTGTTGATTTAAATTTGCACTATTTTGTTGAGTATTATTGTATCAATGTTCATTAGAGATATTGTCAATAATTTTCCTGTTGTTGTTGTACCCCTGGATGTCCATATCTTTCCCAAGATTTGGGAAATTTTCTGCTATTATTTTGTTAAATAGGTTTCTATGCCTTCACACTATATCTCTTCTCCCTCAGGTATGCCCTGAGCCAGACATTTGATCTTTCAGTGGTGTCACAGGGATATTGAATGTTCTCTTATTCTTTCTTGTTTTCCTCTATTTTGTCTGAATATAATATTTTACTTCAAGCTCTGATATTATTTTATTTATTTGATATAGTCTGTTACAAAGGTTTTTATCTCACTTGCAGAGCTTTTCATTTTGAAGATTTCTGCTTCATTCTTCTTCAAAATAACTTTATTGAAATTATCATTCATATCATGCATTCTCTTAATTCATTCAACTGCTTATCTATATTTTTTTTCAATTTCATTGAGCCTTTTAAAAATTTTTGTGTTTCAAGTGCTTTATCTGGCATTTCATCCATCCATTCCAAAATTTTTGGAATGTGTTACTGGAGAATCATGATCCTGGGATGCACCTTTGTGGTTCCTCCTATGATGGGAGTGGTAGCTCCTGTCATGTGGTGGTAGGTCCACAGGCACTGTTGATATTAGCTCCATTACTTGAAGAAATTCTGCTGTTGGTTGATCCAGTTGGGACAAAGGACCTGAAGCCTTTGTCCTCTGAGTGAAAATTAGAGCAGATCTGGGTGCTTCCTGGTGAGAGACCGGGTCTGAAATCACAGCTACTCCTCTGTGTAGCTCACTATCAAACTTGTCAGTTCTACATGATCTGACAAGGTGTGGGCAGCAATCCAGGAGAAAAACTTGCATAGATACAGTATCAGCAACCATGTGCTTTCCTCTTTTTTGCTATTGTAGGTATATCTACCTGGGAGCAGGACTTCAGACTTAGTCTAATTGTTACAGCCTGAGGATGTGACAATAGCTGAAAGCTTATTCTTTAATTAAAAGTGTCCACCAGGTTTCAAGCAGGACTAGATTTTACCAGAAACTGGGCTCAGTTTTTCTCAGCTGGGCTTAGCATTTTAGCTCAATGACAACACCTATCGGACATACATATGTCCCCAGGATCAATCCCAAGCACCAAAGAAAAACTATAAAAATAGTTATAAATTCTTAAAATATGAAATATAAAATTAAATTTAAAGGGAGAATGAAGAAGAGAGCAATAGTAAAATAAAATGAAAATTATAGAGGAGATAAATGTGTAACATGATATATAATGTATTTGCATTATATTCATATATATTTATATACTTTTTAAAGACGCATAAGTTCCTCCTACTTAAGGTACTCACAAATTCAGGTGAGGGCAGGTGATCTAAGCCTCTCTGTGTCTTCTTAAACTGTATGTCCTGGAGGCAAATAGTTGTCCAGGGATTGTTCACCCGATGGTGAAACATGCCTGTTATGGGGAGGGAGAATGTCATGACTGCAACTAGTAGCAATTCCCCTCAGCTGTAGAGATCATTTAATGAGTTAAAGTAGAATGGAAACTGCCAGGCAAATGTCATCAAATAAGTTTGGACAGAATGCAGGATGCACATGATTATGTCCTCTCCAGAGCTTTTATGCCACAAACTAGGGATGGGGGTAACTGCTAAAGTCACACTTGGTCCTTATCACTGAAATAATCAGGGCAGAATACAGGCTGAACTAGTTGCACCCTGTGTTGGGCAACTTCTAGGCATGTGCTTGAGAGTGAGACAAATGTTGGATCTGCAGCAGGTCCTTTTCAACTAACAGGTCAGGGCAAAATATGCACCGTGCCTTGCACATACAGTCTCTACCTTGCCAAGCAACACACCTCAGGTATGAGCAGATGCCAAAGTCATGGTGGGTTCCTCCAGCTCACCCTCATTCACCCTCATTCAGCTAGGGCAGAATGGCAGTCACTCAGGGATATATTCCCTTTAAAGCTTCTGAGGCTGCCCATCTGGGGCAGAGCAAATGCCAACACAATGGCAATCTCCAGAAGCCTCCATGGACAGAGAAGGGGAAAAGTTGAACCACTGAGTTTGGCAGGGAGGGTAAAGGGTGCTAGAAAACTGCACAATTTGCCACTTCCCCACTCTCTGGTCCAGTGTCTTCAGTCCTGGCCCCACACAAAACCACCCATGACTACTATTTCTCCATGTCTCAGAGGACAGGTTTGCCAGTTCACAGATTCTAGAGGGCAGGGTCCTCTACTCTTCTCCATGTTGCAGCCCCTCTTCCCCAAATCAAAACTCTCACAGCAGATTTATGTTAGAATCTCGTCCCTGAGTCTAGACTTTTTTTGAGGTTACCTTACATTCTGTCAATGTAGTAGATTGTCTGCAAGGTCCCAGAGATGCGAACATGGCAGGCAGGAATTTCTGATCCCAAGAACATTGTAATCTCGTACAATAAATAGGATCTTTCTCAAAGAGCTCCTGGCTATAGCATTCTGAGAGCTCAGCGGGAGAGGCAGTGGAATTCTTCTCTATAACTAGTTTAATGGAGACTCCAGGTTTCTTATTTAGCTGCGTGTCTATAAGGTGCAGGTTTGTACCAAATTGTGACTCTCTTTTACCTTTACCCTCTCAGCAAACAGTCACACTCTTCTAATGGTGTTTCTAACAGTCACACTCTTCTAATGGTGCTTCTAGATGCCAGATGCCAGAGAACACTGCTTCTTATTATTATTATCCCCACCATATGAATTCTAACAGGTCTTGTTCACTCTGGAGTTTAATTTCAATGCTCACTAAAATTGACTCACCTCCTGCTGCTTTGGTTCTATCCCTTGGAGAAGAAGATGACTTCTGCGTGCCTCTCCTCTACCATCTTCCTTCTCTAGACTACTACATTTAAGATATTAACTTAGGAAAATAAAAGTCCTTACAAGTTTTATGCACACATTTGTATTTTTATGTTATTTTCCAGTAAAAAAAATATGGTATCTGTATAATTTAATATCATAAAGCATTTAAAAGTAATTCTTTTAAAACCATTATTTGAAGAAATGTTTAATATAATATGCTAGGTTAAAAGAGTATATATGCCATTATTTCATTAAAAGAAAGAAAGGAAAAATGATGGGAGGAAGAAAGAAGATAAAGAGATTACATTATTTCTATTCATTTTATCAAATGATGTTACACAAAACAAAGTTGGAGTTGATTTTATATCAATGTGTAATTTTAAACATATACAGAAGTAAATAGAATAATATATGAAATCTTTATATATCCAAGCCCAATAGACATGCTCCTATGTTTACTCTCACATATTTTGAAACAAAAGCAATGGCTTACATAATTTAATTGACAAGCATAATACCAGCCCAGCATTATGGCAGATGCATATAATCTCTGTGACTCAAGAGACTGAGAAAAGAGGATCACAAGTTTGAGGCCAGACTGAGGAACTGAGATAGACCCTGTATCAAATAAAAATAAAAATAAATTAAAAGATCTGGGGATATAGCTCAGTGGTAAACTGGCCCTGGGGTCAGTCCTCTAAAATGAATGAATGAATGGATGAATGGATGAATAAATTATAATGCTATATCCACATCTAAAATATAATAATTTCCTACTACTATCAAATATCAAATGTCCATTCAATATTCAAATCCTTCATAAATATCACACTTGTTTGTACACATTTTAATATGAAGATCCACAAATCACAGTTGGGTGATATGCCTTTTAAGTATCTTATAATCTGTAGCACTCTGAGCCAGAATTGACATTCTAGGATGAATGACTGTTTAAGGGGATCATTCTATGTAACAGTGGATGTTTAGCATCATCTTTGGCATCTATCCCCTGGATATCAATGGCACCTCTCCAGTTGTGATAAGCAAAGTATCTTCAAACTGCCAAGTGGCCCATAGATAGCACTGATTTATAAGCTCCTACCTCTATCACTATATTTTACCCTTTTTAAGATTATCTGTTGAAGAGCTTAAGAGGTTTGTTGTGTGGAGTGTCCTACAGTCTAGATTTTACTAATGGTATTTCTGTGATACAATATAAAATATTTTTAATCATTCATTTTTCTTATAAACTATTAGATTTAGAGGACTGATCACATCTTATTTCTCTCCCATTTCTCATCTACCTAATCAAATCAGTCAAGTCCTTTCTCATCATCCCTCTATGCTTTTCTCCCTTTCTTTTTGAAATATCTTATGTTAATCAGCTTTGCACCTCTATGACAGAATACCTGAGAAAAACAGCTTGAAGGAGGAAAGATTTATTTTAGCTCACAGTTTTGAAGGCTTCAGTCTACAATTACATAACCCCATCAATATGGGATTGCAGTGAGGCAGAAAATCATGCGGGTTGAAGAATAGCAAAATAAAGCTGCTCACCTTATGGTGGAAAAAAGAACAGATAGCAAGCAAAAGGGATGGAAACTAGATATATGCTTCCAGGGAACACTCCCAGTGATCTATTTCTTCCAGCTCAGCCCCACATCCCACAATTTCCACCACCTCCCAATTCTCTGTTCAATTTTGAATCTAGCAATGTATTAGTACACTCCTGAGATCAGAGCCCTCAAGATGCAATCACTTCTAAATATTGCTGCCTCAGGGAACCACACCTTCAATACATGACCTTCTGGGGATCATTTTAGATCCAAACTATAAAATTCTTCTCCTAACATCCTAAGGAGCATGCCCATTTTACAAAGAAAATGCATTGAGTCTGACTGCAAGGGTCTCCATTGTCTTAACATTTTCAGGATTATTCATAAGTCCAAATACAAAGACTCCTCTGAGACTCATGGAAACTCTTAACTGTGGGTCCCTGTAAAACTTAAAAAGAAAATTATGTATTTAATACTTACAATATTCAATGGTGGATCAGGCCTTGGTTAAATATTTTTATTCCAAAAGGGAGGAATGGGTAATATAAATGAAGGATTGGATGAAAGTCACAGCAAAAGCCAAACAGGACAATTATTAAAACCTATAGCTTCATGTCTTGCATCTGGGGCTTTTAGTGGTGAACTATGGGCCCAAAAGGGCATAGACAACCCCACCTCTATGTCATCGCTAGTTGACGCCCACATGGCCTCTCTCTTGGACTGGTCCAGCTCACTCCCTGCAGCATAGCTTGGTAGACATTCCATATTCCTGACATTTGCAACTTCCAGGAATCCCAATTGCAGCTTCAGCTTCTCTCCCCCAGCTTCACGAATCACCCTTTCTGGGGCTAGACAGGAATTGTTGTCCTGTCACATACTCTCTGGCATCCCAGACTTATTTATGAAATCCCAATAGAAGCCTGCATGATCTTGTAACTCTTGCAAAACCAGCACCACATGGATGATGCTGAGGTCTGCTGCCAGGTCAAACAGTAGCCAGCACCACTTGGATGATGACTTCAATGGCTTCTAATTGCCTAGGTGACTGAGCATGGTGAAATGATTTCTGAGGAAACAACTTCCTGCCTGGCACAGTGGGAGCAGGGTGCCCAGCATTCACTTTATTATAATTTTTATTAAGGAGTTGAGTTGTTATGTAATCATCAATGCATATAAAGTAACAATGCATATCAAGTAACGAGTTTTGACAACCTTTCCACCAAGACTGGGTTTTGCTGTAGCCTCTACAAATGAGTGAAAGCATTTGACCCTTGAGTCTCTGGGTTTGGCTAACTGCTCAGCTTGAGTTCTTCCATTGCCATTCATTTATCTTCAAAGGCTGAAATATCACTGTTTCTAATAGCTGAGTAAGGGGCATCTGGGTTGATTCCATAATTTAGATATTGTAAATTGAGCTACTATGAACATTGATTTTGCTGTGTCGATGCAATGTGTTGATTCTAACTCCTCCAGAAAAATACCCAGAAGAGGAATAGTGGGTTCCTTTGGTTGATCTGATTCTAATTTTTTTTTAATTTTTTATTAAGTAGTTGAGTATTATATAATCATAAATGCATATAAAGTAACAACATGATATGCATTTGTTCCTGAACAAGAATTACCCCTACTATCATTGTTTCTAAATGCTCAGTAGGATTCCATTATATACACATACATGTATATGCATATATGTCTGTGTATGTGTGTGTGTGTGTGTGTGTTTGCTGGGTCATACGGTGGATCAATTCCTTATTTTTTGAGGAGTCTCCACACTACTTTCCAGAATGGCTATACCAGTCTGAAATTCAATCAATGGTGTGCTAATGTTGCTATCTCCCCCTAACCTCTCCATCATCTGTTATTATTTATATTCTTCATCTTTTCCAATCTGACTGGAGTGAGGTGAAATCTTAATTTAACTTTGATTTGCATTTCTCCAATGACTACTGATTAGAACACTTCCTCATTTATTCGTTAGCTTGATCAATTTCCTCTATTGAGAAGTTCCTGTTGAGGTCTCTGGCCCATTTGTTGATTTGATTGTGTTTTGTGTACCTAGTTTTTTGAGTTCTTTATAGATTTTGGATATTAGTCCCCTGTCAGAGGAATCACAGGCCATGATTATCTCCAATTCTGTAGGATCTCTTTTGAAAGTTTTGACCAATTCCTTGGCTGAGCAAAAGCCTTTTAATTTAATGGCATCCTACTCATTAGTTCTTGACTATAATTATTTAGCTTTGGGAGTCTTGTTGAGGAATTTCTTTCCAATTCCCATATGCTTGATTGTTGCTCCTAATTCTTCTTCTATCAGTTATATGGTAGCTGGTATAGTTCCTAGTTCTTTCATCCATTTTGATTTGATTTTTGTGCAAGGTGAGAGATAAGATCTAGTTTCAACTTTCTGCAAATATCTGTCAAATTTGTCCAGCACCATTTGTTGAATAGGGTGTCTGTCCTCCATGTTGTATTTTTACCCCCTTTGTCAAAATATCAGATGTTTAAAGATTGTGTGTTTGTCTCAGAGTCTTCTTTTCCATTGGTCTTCATTCCTATTTTGATACCAGTACTATGCTGTTTTTGTTACTATAGTTCTAGAGTATCCTTTTAAGTCCTGTATTGTGAAACCACCTGTTTTGTCTTTCTTGCTTAGTAATGTTTTGGCTGTTCTGGGTTTTTTGTTGTTCCAAATGAATTTGAGAATTGCTTTTTCTATGTCTGTAAAAAGTGACATTTATCTTGATGAGGATTTCATTGAATCTGTATAATGCTTTTGGCAGAACAGCCATTTTAATTATATTAATTTTGCCAAACCAAGAGCATGGAACGTTTTCCCATCTTCTCAGGTGTTCTTCAGTTTCTTTCTTTGATGTTTTATAATTTTAATTGTAGAGGTCTTTTACTTCCCTTGTTAGACTAATTCCCAAGTATTTAATTTTTTTGAAAATATCGTGAATGGGATCGATTTCCCTGCTTTCTTCTTTTACCCTGTTATTATTAGCATATAAGATAGCTATTTAGTTATGGGTGTTGATCTTGAAGCCTGACAATTGACTAAGTTTGTTTATAAGCTCAAGCATTTTTCTGGTGGAGTTTTATGATCTTCCTGATATAGGATCATGCCATCAGCAAAAATGGATAGTTTGACTTCCTCTCTTCTTATTCGTATCCCTTTGATTTCCTTCTCTTGCCTGATTGCTCTGGCTATGGTCTCTAAGACCATATTGAATAAAAGTGTTGAGAGTGGGCAGCCTGATCTTGTTCTTGAGTTTAGTGGAAATGCTTTCAGTTTTTCTCCACTTAGTATTATATTAGCTGAAGGTTTGTCATATATGGCCTTTACATAGTTTAGATAAGTTCCTTTGATCTCTAACTTCTCCACAGATTTGAACATAAGTGGGTGCTAGATTTTATCAAAGGCCTTTTCTGCATCCATTGAGATGATCATATGGTTTTTGTCCTTAATTCTGTTTAAGTGATGAATCACATTTATTGATTTCTATGTGTTGAACCAGGCTTACATAGCCTATTTAATCATGATAAATTATTTTCTTGATGTGTTTTTGAGTGTGGTTTGCTAGAACCTTATTAAGGATTTTTGCATCGATATTCACTTTTGATTTGTCTTTGTTGGGTTTTGGTATTAGGATTATGATTGCCTCATAAAAAGTGTTTTGGAAAGTTCTGTCCTTTTCAGTTTCTTTTTTTTTTTTATGTCAAGAGGATTTTTTTTATTTGTTCAACATAGTTTCACATATTGGAAGAAATTTTTGTTACATATTCATGCACACACAGATATTGAGAGAGTAATTTAAGGCCAATCCTAGTACAGAGTCTCCCCCTTTGTCCACTCCCCACTCTCATGTATCCTCTGTAATATCCCCATGCTATAGATAGAAATAATCACATAAATGTATATTAATTTTTGAAATATCTGAGTTTCTCTGCTGCATGTGTATAGTTGGTCTTCTCATGGGAGTTGAGAGTTCCCAGTTGCATTGACAACCCCCTAATCCTTCTATCATCTCCCTGCTTCCCTCCCTTCTCCCCCTACCTTCATAGTTATGACTCCCCCAACTTATGTGAAACTTCTCCTATGCTGAGTTTATTATTTAAACTTAGCTTTCATCCTGTCTTAGCTTTTACTCTTGCTTCCACATATGAGAGAAAACATTTGGCCATTAAGTCTCTTGTTAGGGATCTTTTACTCAGCATAATTTTTTCCATCTCCATTTCATTTGGCTGCAAATGCCATGACATCATTCTCTCTAATAGCAGAGTATAACTCCATTGTATATGTGTGTGTGTGTGTGTGTGTGTGTGTGTATAAAATCACAGTTTTTGAATGCATTTATCCATCAAAGGGGTATCTGGGTTGGTTCCATAGTTTAGTTATTATAAATTGAGCTGCTATAAACAATGATGTAGCTGTGTCTCCGTAATGTGTTGATTCTAGTCCTTTGGGGAAATTACCCAGGAATGGGATAGCTGAGTCATAAGGTGTTCCAACCTTAGTTTTTTGTGGAATCTCCACACTGCTTTCCAGAATGGCTGTACAAATTTTCAGTCCCACCAACAGTGTGTTACTGTTCCTTTCTCCCCACAACCCCTACAGCATCTGTTTGGATTATTTGTGGTTTTGGTGCTCAGTTTTTTTGAGTTCTTTGTGTATTCTGGATATTAGTCCCCTGTTGGAGGCATAGCAGGCAAAGATTTTCTCCCATTCTGTAGGTCCTCTCTTGACACTATTGACTAATTCTTTAGATGTTCAAAAGTTTTTCAGTTTAATGACATCTCATTCATTTATTTTTGGGTTTAATTCTTGCACTATGGAAGTCTTGTTAAGGAAGAAGGTGCCTACACCCATGTGGTGGAGTGTTGATCTTCTAGCAATTGTATAGTTGCTGGTTTAATTTCTAATTATTTGATTCATTTAAATTTTTTGTGCAGGGTGAGGGATAAGCATCTAAGTTCATTTGTCTGCATATGGCTGTACAGTTTGCCCAGCACCATTTGTGGAACAGGCTGGTTTTTTTCACATTATTTTTTTTGCCCTTTGTCAAACATCAGATGGGTAAAGATTTGTGGGTTTATTGTAGTATCTTCTAGACTATTCTATTGATCATTATGTCTGTTTTGAAACTGTTACCATTCTGTTTTTGTTATTATAGCCCTATAATATAATTCCTGGTTATTGGAATAAATGAATAATGAGAGGGGCTAGCTCCTCCTTAGAGGTGTGGTAAAACTAAGCATGGAATCAATCAGATCCTGAGCTTTTCTTCTTTGGAAGGTCTTTAATTGCTATAGGTATTTCAGTTCCTGTTATTTGGCTGTTTAGGATTTCAATATCCTGCATCAATTTGAGGATGTTGTGTACGTCTAGAAATTTATTCATGTCTTCCAGATTATCTGATATAGAGGACTATAGTTTTTCAAAATATTCTGATAATCTGTTGCATTTCCATGGGATCAGTGGTAATCCCTCCCTTATCATTGGTGATTTTGTTAATTTGCTTTGATTCTATGTTCTCTCATTCTTCTAGTGAGATTCTCTAATTCTCTGTCAATTTTATTTATTTTTTGAAGGATCAGCTCTTTGTTTCATTGATTCTTTTTATTGCTTTTTGTTATTGATTTCATTGATATCAGGTCTGATCTTGATTATTTCCTGTCTGCTTCTGGCTTTGAGATTAGATTGTTCTTCATTTCGTAGGGACTTAAAGTGGAGCATAAGCTTATTTTTCAAGATCTCTCCTGATTTTTAAAGTAGGCACTCAGTGCTATAAATTTTCCCCTTAGGAATGCATTCATGCTCTCCCAAAGTTTTTGATATGTCTTCATGTTCATTCTCTTCCAAGAATTTCTAGATTTCTGCTGTCATGTCTTCTTGGATCCATTCTTCATTTAATAGGGTATTATTCAATTTCCACATACATGCATATTTTCTGTTATAATTTTTGCTGTTAATTTCTAGGGTCATGGTATCATGGACTGATAAGATGCATGGAATAATATCTACTTTTTAATATTTGCTGAGATTCCCTTTGTGAACTAAAATATAATCTATTTTGGCAAAGAACCCATGCACTGCTGAGAAGGTAAACTTAGCCAACTTGGGGTGGATTATTCTATAGATGTCTATTAAGTCAATTTGATTTATGGAGTTGTTTAGACTGGAGACCTCTTTATTGTTTTTTGGCTTTGACAATCTGTCCATTGGTGAAGAGGAATATTAAAGTCTCCCATTACTATCATGTTGAGGTCTACAAGTGGTTTTGGAGTAATAATTTCCACATAGTTGGGATCATTGGTGTGTGGAGAGTATCTATTTACTCTGGTTATTTCTTCTTGTTTTATTGTTCCCTTTACTATTATGTAGTGGTCTTTTTTTATCTCTTCTGATTTATTTATGTTTGTAATCTGCTTTGTTGAATGTAAGTATTGCAACACTAGCTTGCTTTCTTGGGCTGTAAGCCTGGAAGTTTTTTTCCACTCTTTCACCCTCAATCTGTGGATATCATTGACTATAAGATGGGTCTCCTAAAAGCAGCAAATTGTCAGATTTTATTTTTTGGTCCAATCTGTTAATCTGTGCCTTTTGATTGGTTCAATTGAGACCAATCAAATGAATGGTTAGGATAGTTATGTGGTTATAGTCCGTAGTCTTCATGTTTTATTAGTAAGTTCTGTGCTGCCTTGGCTGTGTATTGGTAGCAGGTACTTTTATTGAATTTCCTGTTTGTGGGTTTTGAGGATTATTTGCTTGTTCTTCTATCTGGAGTTTATCTTTTAGGATTCTTTGCAATGCTGTTTTTCTTTTCATGAATGCTGCAAGTTTGATCTTATCATGAAATATTCTTAATTCTCCATTGAATTTGAAGCTGAGTTTTACTGGGGATAGTATTCTTGCATGCAGGTTGTGGTCACCCAGACATTGAAAAATCCCCTTCCAGGACTTTTTTGGTTCTGGCATCTGAGCTGAAAAGTCAGATGTGATTCTTATTGGTTTCCCTCTTAATGTGATTTGGCATTTCTCTCTTGTGGCTTTTAATATTCTTTCCTTGATTTCACTGTTACACATTTTGAATATGATATATCTAAGTGATATTCTCATTTGATTAGGCCTATTGGTTGTTATACATGCTTCCTGAGTGAGCATTTCTGACTCTATTCTGATATGGGAAATTTTCTTTATTTCACTGAGAATGTTCTTTACACCATTTGTTTGCATTTTGATTTCTTCCTGTATCCCAATTATTCTTGGATTGCTTCTTCTGACTTCATCCTGGACATTTTGAAAATTCTGCTCGTGTTCTGTGAGGTGTTTTTCCATTTTGTCATCATTACTAAAGCTTACTCAGCCTGTCCTCATTGTTAGAAGTTCTTTCTTCAAAAGCTGAGGTTCTATTTTCTATAGAAGTTAGTCTATTATTAAATTCTCCCATCATTCCCTGATGTGATTGACTGCAGATTTTAGCTGTTACTTCTTTTTTTAATATGTCTATTTCTTTGATAATAAGTTTTTAATGTCTTGAGTTTTCTCACTTTGTCCATTCATTAACTCTTCTTTTAATTCGTTGTCCCTTTTTGAAATCAGATTGTTGATAATTTATTCTAGATTTTCATCCCATTCCCTCTCTTTGAGCTTCTTGGTAGGGGAGTTGTGGGGGTTTAGTGAACGCTTTTTAGTTTGATTCCTCATCTTTGAAGTTTCTTCTGGATCTTTGAAATGAAGTTTCCCTGTATGGAAGCAAGGCAAATCTCCAGGTGCCTCTTCCTTGCAAGTCAAAGGGTCAGGTAAGACACTGCCTCTCTGATGACCGCCTTCTTTTTTTTTTTTTTCCAGAAATGTATTTGTTGAACAATCAAACAAGCTTCTAACAAAATAATATAATATATATATGAATTCTGAAAATTAGAATTACCCCCAAGAGCCCCTCCTCATTACCCACTTTTATCCCTCCCACCCCCTCCTTCCCAATACATCTCTATGAATTCCTTAGGTTGTATGACATTACACCTTATACAGATTTAAAACATGATACTATACCTCCTTTCTCAATGGCCAGGGTCTAGCTCCAGCCTCCACAGATGAGTGAAGACATTTGACCCTTGGTTCTCTGAGTTATGCTTATTTCACTCAGCATAATTTCTTCTATAGCCATCCATTTACCTTCAAAGGCTGCAATACCACCTTCTTACAGAAAGCTGTTTCTGCCTGGAGCCTCGTTTTTGTTGCACCTTTTGGATCTAGGTTCCAGGAGTCAGATTTGGAACTTGGTGGGGTTGTGGGGCAACCCACTGGGTTATTGAAGCTAAGTGATAGGGGTATGTTGCTGGGTCCTGAGATCCCAGAGGTGTGGGGTGGGCTGGAACAGACCAGCCTATGCACTGTCCTGGCACCTGGGATCCTTGGTGTCAGGGATGGGCCCAATATGTCTGGACCTGGTGGGTATGTACAATGGCTGGGTGGTGTCTGCTCACAGGGTCCTCAGGATGTGTTGAGTACCTGTGGGGCCAGGGCTAGTGTCCCAGGCATGTTCAGAAGTGGGGCAGGTTCCAAGCATGGGGTTCTTAGAGTGTCTTGTGCTCTGCTGGTGCCAGGGCCAGGGCCAGAGTTCCTGTCACACTCAGTGGCAGGACAGGGTCCAGGGACAGGATTCTCAGGGTATCCTTTATGCGTGCCAGGGCCAGGGCCAGAATCCCAGGCATGTTCAATGGTAGGATGTGGTCTGGGTGTGGGGGTCCTCAGGCCATTCTGCTCTTCCTGCTGGGACTGAGGTCAGAGTCCTGGGCTTGTGCAGTGATGGACAGGCCCATAATTCACTTTTATAAGTCTGATAAATGAGTTTACTCTTTTGCACTCTTGAGTGCATTGAGTCCAACTAGTTATTTGAATGCCCTGAGGAAATATTTCCTATTATCCTTGTGCAAAGTATTTAGCATATTTTTGATGGAACATCTTTTGTAGCCCTGATTTTATATCCTCTAGTCAAACTAAATTTTTCAAATCATTCTATCTTGCTTCTTGCTTCCAATTCTCATTGTAAGCTTCACTAAAATTATTCACCAATACCTGCACCAGTCTGAATGCTCTGATGCTTCAAGATTTCCTTTGCCAAATTAATTAATATATCACCTTTAAACATAACCTCATACAAAGTCTCAGGGACAGAACAAACTGTATACAAATTCTTTGCCAGAATATAACGGAAATGGCCTCTACTCCAACTTGCAATTGAGTCTTCATTCCCATCTGTACCTTCATGAGCACAGTCTTTACTGTCCACAGTCATATTAGTATTGTGATCTTCTGAGTTCCTCCTAGAATTGTCCCGTAAGCTCCACTTACAACATTCTAGATCTTCTCTAGCCTGGACTCCAAACTCCTCTCATGGACCACCTCCAATATTATTAAACCACTGGTTCTGTAAGTCATAATGATGACTCCACTTTTGGTACCAATTTTCTGTGTGATGTCTTCCTAATATGCATGCCTATTTTCCCAAGCATGTCCTTGTATCTTCCATGACTCTCTACTGTCCTGGGGATATTTTCTGAATTCCTTTCAGGTGCTTATTTGCAATTGACCTCCCCCTTACCTTTCCAATATCTTTTCTACTTCCTTGTTGTCGTTGTGATAAAATAACCAAGAAGAACAATTTAAAGGAAGAAAGGTTGATTTTGGCTCACAACTTTAGAGGTTTTGATCCATAATTGCATGGCAAACTATATCTCTCTTTAGTATAGGATTTTGTGAGGCAGAACATTAAGGTGGTGGAGGGTGCAGAACAAAGCTGTTCATTTAATGGAGGCCAGAAACCAAAGAGAGTAGAGAAGGGGCTGGAGACATGCATAAATAATCTTCTTCCAGGGAATATCCATAAGAGTTTACTTTTAGGCCCCATTTTACAGATTTTTCTGTCTCCCACTAATGGCATCAGATTATCAATCCATAAGTGAAATAATCCATGGATGACATCAGAATTCTCATGATCTAATTACTTCCCATGATCCCCACCTCTGAATTTTGCTGCATTGAGGACTAAGACTTCAACAATGAAGATTTAGGGCACATTGCAGATCTATACTATAACATATCTACTATCATTTATTTTTATTTAAATTTACTTACAATAGACAAAAACATAAACGTAGTACATATTTTGGGGTATCATATGGTGTTTTATATATGTATAACTTGTGAAATTCTAAAATCAGTTGAACTATCTGGATCTATATGTACCTATATGTATGTATGTATGTATGTGTATGCATGTATGTATATCCTTATTAACTACTCTATTTCAGGCTACAATTGTCTCTAATCTGAATTAATGCACAGCCTTCTAACTGGTTTCTGTTCTTCCAAACTTTTTCCCGTCCAATTTCTTCTTTACACAGAAGCCAGGATGATTTTTCAAATGCATGCCTAGTTTTCCAAGCATGTCCTTCTAGTGCTCCTTAAATACTGACAATCCTTCCGTGACTCTCCACTGCCCTTGAAATATTGTCTGAATTTCTCTTTAGGGCTTCCTTGCAATTGGACTCCTCTTACCTTTACGTTATCTTCTCTACCACGTTATTTTCATATAATTTTTCAGACTCTTTCTTTCTGCATGTATGTTTCATAAACAATCTTAATGTGTTCAAAATTTTGCACATGGTAGTATATTGTTCCTATTTTTGTGCAACTTATTTTTAAGAAGTATCTCTTAATTCATGCAGATCTCATTCTTTAAGATTTTAACTCCTATATAGCAATCCATTGTTTTAATAACCCAATTAATTTATTCATTCTTCCATTTTAATATCTTTGTGTCTGTAATATTGGCATATTATGTTGAATGCCAATATTGGCATAGTATGTTGATATGTATGATGTACACAAGCTAAAAATGTAGTCAACCAAGTAAAATATCACAGAGATCAAAGGATGAGGTTTAAGAGAAAGTGTTTTATTACTTAAGTTTTATATTTGAATCTCTTTCCATTTAAACATTTTAAAATATTACTTGAATAAAATTAGTTTCACAAACTTGTTACTGTGCTCCATGCTGAGCCAGTGGATTTCTAAATAAGCTTCTGTGTTACACTACTATGTCACTAAGAAATCTCCAACAATGTCAAAAAATAAACAAAATCAATTTAAATCTACATTATAATAAACATTTGTCAAATAGATCTAGAGAGAGGAGAAAAGTTTTTTGCAAAACCAAACAAGCAATAAAATATGGAACAACTTCAAATATTGAGAAATCTTTACTTTTAAAATATAAACACATTGCCCTGATTATTTATTAATGGAAATAGATTGCTCAAGAATCAGTGTTAAAGAATGTGAGGATACAGTACTTTGGAAATACCCTCAATTACTGTTCTCCTAGCCCCTTAACACAAGAATTTCTAAAACCCTGACTAACTTTAACTTGTCTTTAATTTACTACTTACAAATTCATTACTTTAACATAGAAACATGCAAAGAGGTCATAATATGAAAAAAAAATCAAAGATTCTTTTTTGCATCCAAAATGTAGTTTATTTGTACCTGTAAAATTATAATTTAAATTATAAGGGAATTTTCAATGAATAGAATAAAAAAATCTTTAACAACAATGGGAAAATAGGAAAAGACAATCACAAAATCAGACTTCTGGTATGTTTCTCTTAAGATATAGAAAAGCAATAAAAAATTTGTGAAATTTGACAAATTTCACATTGCATTCTGGCTAACTTTTGATTTATCCTAAGCTTGTTGATAGCATTCACCAAACCTTTTATGTTTTATTTATGTGTTAGACAATCACTCTTGACAATTAGCAGCTACGAATTCCAGATCTGTCTGTTGATTTAAGAACTCCTTTCATTTACCTAGATTTACTTGACTTTATTTACAGAGAAGACCTTAGGAAACCAAACACTTAAACAGACGCCTAGATTTAGGAAAGGTTTGAAGAGGTATACATGGTTCAGGGAAAACAGAAAATTACCATCATCAAGTACATTACAGATAGCTCCTGAATAAAAAAAATGAGATGATTGATTGCTAGGTAATTATAGACAGATAATAGATACATGCATATTGATAAACTGCAGATGAATAAATACATGCATACATATTGATAGGTGATAGATTTGATGATAGGTGATCGATAGATGATATATAGCAAGCAGATGAAATCATTTGCCAAATTAAATTTTCCATTCTTCCATATTTATTTTGTATAAAGGAACTTCCCAAAATATCAGGGTGATCTTTATTCAACTGTCAGTACAAAAACAAAGCTCAAATCTATCTTGGAGTTGTTTTTGGTAATCTAACACGTTAAATGATCACAACCTCTGTGCCTCTGCTGATTCCACTATTGCAAATAAATGACAACAAGTTTACCTAGTTTATGATTTTTGCGTGCCAACATTTATTCTGTGCTCTTTTCATGAATTCATTTGATAAAAATAACAGATAAGCAATTTGTGTAATTTCATCATTAAAAATCCTTCTAACAGTTCCTCTAACATACGTCACTGCTTCTAGAGGCAGTTTTTCACCGCCAACGATATATGTAGATTTTCAGACCATTTTCAGCTTATATTCCCAAGATATTGCAATGGTCCAGATTAAACCCAGGTAGGTATTATCAGTTAGGTATTTTGACATCAAAACATGAGGGCTTCTGAAATTAAATTTGGAGATGGAAAATAACCTTGGGAAGGAGAGAATGATTGAGAACAGCCTGATGTATTCTTTGAAATTAAAAGCAAATTCAGATACATTGAACTTTTGCCTGGTACAAGATGTTAAAGAACATCTAAAAATTTTCTGCAAAAAATATTTTTCTTTCATTGAACTTAGGTTCATATCTCTCCCTTTAATTTCTTTTTATTTGAACTGCATATATTTTATCAAAAAGTTAGAGGTTATATTTAGCATCCAATTATCTATCTTATAAACAGACAGCACTAAATCTACAAATACATTTTAACTCAGTAGAATACCTTGATTCTTATTTCATAACAAAAATTTGAGATTTCCTGGGTATCCCTTATTAATTTACTCCTTGCACAGGTTTCCCTCCTCACCACTATTCTCACAAGAGACACTATTCATCTTGTTGTACCCTTGGCCTATTTGCATTCCTTCAAGAACATCTACGATGTTTTCCTTCCAATTTTAGTCAAATCCTACTTTTCAATGTTTTATTTCATGGCTTGTTCTTTGCTACTATATGTAAATACTCATCACCAAATCACCAAACCCACAGGCAACTAGGTTGCCTACTATGAATTGTGTAGTTTTGTTTTTTCCAGTTAGGGTTATGGTCCATTTCAAATTACTCTTGGTGAACAGTGTAAGGTCAATGTCTAGATTCTATTTTCTTTTTTTTTTTAAGATTCCTTTTGTTGTTATTTATTTTACTTGTTTGTTTTTGCATGTGCATATACAATTATCTCAGCACCATTTTTTATAAAGACAAACTTACCACTACTAAATTGCTTTTATTCCTGTGTCAAAGACCAGTATACTAAATATATTTGTGTGTCTACTTTGTTGCTATTTTGTTCCATTGATTTATTGGTTTATTCTTTGACCAATACCACACAATACTGATTATTGTGGTTTTACAGTAAGACTTGAATTCAAATAGTGTCAGTTCTTCTATTTTGAATTTCAATACCACTTTGGTTTTCTCAGGCAATAAGGCCTCTGCATATACATTTTATAATCAGTTTGTTAATCTCCAAATAAAAATAAATGGATGGATTCTGATTAAAATTGCATGTATCTATAGCTACATTGGGAAGAACTGGCATATTAACAATGTTGAGTCTTCCTACCCATGAATATGAACTCAGGTTCAATCTCTTCTTCTATTCAGCTTTTCTTTGTTTTTTGTTATTCCTAATTTTCTAATGCTAGTGAAATTATATTACTTTTTAATTTCAAATTATAGTTGTTCATTGCTGGTGCACAGAAAATAGTGGACTTTTGCCATTTATACCTGCAATTTTGCTATAGTTCCAAGACTTTGTCATCATTATTTTATTTTTAACTTCTTGAGATATTTCTATATAAACAATTAATCATGTAATCTACAAGTAGAGTTGTTTTGATTTTCCCTTCCCTTTATATGTACTTGTATTTTGCCTTATTGAATTAGCTAAGAATTCCTATACAGTGGTGAGAGAAGACATCCTTGACTTATTCTCACACTTTGATGATAAGCCTGTAGTTTATTACTATTAAGATAATGAAGCTAGCTAAAATTTATTATATTTTTTTAGGAAATTAAAGAAGTCCCTCTCTATTCCTAATTTCTTGATAGCTTTTATCATGAAAGGATATTGAGTCTTGCCAAATGCCTTTTCTCTATCTATTGATATAGTCAGATTAGTTTTGTTTTCAGGCCTGTATTTTGGTTAATTATATTAATTGATTTTCAAATGGTAAACCACCCTTGTATACTTGAAATAAATTTCACTTGCTTGTGGTTTAGATTCCTCTTTTTAAATTGTTAAATTAGATTCACTAATATATTGTTGAGGACTTTAGTGTTCCTGAGAGATATCAATTTCAGTTTTTCTTTTGTATAATTTATAGGGTTTTGGTATTAATGTAAATTTGGCTTTATAGAATTACTTATTGTTCATTATGTTTCTAGTTTCTAAAAGATATCATAGACAATTTATATCACTATCTCTTATTGTTTCAATTTTTCATATAATTTATCAGTGAAACCTGAGCCTAATGCTTACCTCTTGGAAGATTATGATGTATTGAATTTATTTAATAGATATGGACCTATTCCAATTATCTATTTTACCTCGTGTGAGGTTTCATAAATTGCATCTTTCAAGGAATTTGTCCATGTTGCCCTAAGTTATCAAATTTTTGGACCACAGAATCATTCAAATTATTTCTCTATTATTCTTCTAATGTTCACAAGATTAGTAATGATGCCCTCTCTTTTCATTTCAAATATTAGTAAGCTATGTCTTCTTTTTAATTTTCTTGGTTTGCATGCCTAGAGGCTTATCAATTTTATTGATCTTTTCAAAGAAACATCTTTTGTGTTTGTTGATTTTACCCACTGTTTTCCTGTTTTTTAGCTTCCTTAATATTATATCTTAATATATTTGTTTAATTTTAAATTGTTTTACTTACTCTGTTTTCTAAATATGAAAGTTTAGGTTATTCATTTCATGCTTTTCTTCTTTTTTAACATGTTATCAATGCTACTAATTTCCCTTTAATCACTGCTTTTGCTGCATTTTATAAGAAAGGTTTTTTAATGTTTTGTTTTCATTTTTATTTATTTCAAAGTACTTTAAAAGTTTTTTTTGAAGTTTCTTCAACTGACCCATTTACTATTTAAAAATTTGTTGTTTAATCTCTGGATGAAATTTACGAAATTTCTTTCTAATATTGAATTTTAGTTTAAGTCTATTGTGTTTTAAGACCATACTTTATAAAATTTCTAGTCTTTTAAGTTTATTTAGTGTGTTTTATGACCCAATATGCAGTCTATCTTAGTCAATATTCCATATGTTCTTCAGAAATGTCTGTATTCTGCCATTCTTTTATGTACTATTCTACAAATATCAATCTGATGCAGTTGACTGAGAGTACTATTCAGTTCAGTTATGTCCTTACTAATTTTCTCCTGTTGGATCTGTCAATTATAGAGTGGTTTTGAATCCTCCAGCTTTAACAGTGAATTTGTCTATTTCTTATTGCATTTTTCCCATTTTTTAGAAGTATATAGAGATACAGTTCAGGGGCATTTTTCCCATTTTTTACCTTATGTATTTTAATACTTTTTTAGCATAGGTCTGTTATTAATTATTAAGTCTTAATAATTATTAATTTATTAATTATTAAGTCTTCTTTTATTACCATTAAGCAATGCTCTTTTTATCTCTCTCTCACCTTTTCTTTTTTCTTTAATTTTTACTCAATAAACATGGTCTTACAACTAGGAGGGGTTCATCATCAAACAATTAAGAACAAAAGTGTAATGACACAACAAGCCAATACTGGTGCCAGACCATGGTTCCCCCTTTTCGATTCCCCATAGTTCCATGTTTCACTTTACTTAAGCCCCAAGTTAATTGGACTTCTCGTGGAAGTCAGAGTTTCCTCTCAGGTATAATTCCCCCATACTACCTCCCTTTGGTCACCTTGATGTTCTTCCTATTTCCTTCCCCCCTCCCTACCCATCTTCCTACATCCACCAGGAACCTAGGCACAGTTCCCCATGATCACGTAAGAATTCATACATGTTGAGGTAATCATTAGGTTAGACATCTAATGTACTGTTTCTGCTTATATTCTAGCTTCCACAAATGAGAGAAAACAGTCAGCCCTTGAGTCTCTGAGTTTGGGATTCTTCACTTAGCAAAATGTTTTCCATCTCAATCTATTTTGTTGCAAATGCCATAATATCGTTTGCTGTAATAGTTGAGTAGTATTCCATTGTATATATTTACCGCAATTTTTGGATCCATTCATCAAGTGAGGGACATCTAGGTTGTTTCCATTATTTAGCTATAGTAAATTGAGCTGCTATAAACATTGATGAAGCTGTATCTCAGCGCTTTGGGGAAGATACCCAGGAGTGGGAGAGCTGGGTCAAAAGGTAGTTCCAGCCCTAATTTTTTGAGGAGTGTTCACACTGCTTTCCAGAGTGTCTGTACCAGTTTGCAGTCCCACCAGCAATGTAACAGTGTTCCTCTTTTCCCACAGCCCCTCCAGCACCTGTCATTGTTTGTATTCTTCATTTTTGCCATTCTGACTGGAGTGAGGTGAAATCTCAGTGAGGTTTTGATTTTCATTTCTCTTAATGCTAGTGATGTAGAGCATTTTCTCATATGTTTATGGGCTTTTTGGACTTCCTCTGTTGAGAAGCTTCTTTTTAGTTCCAGAGCCCATTTACTAATTGGGTGATTAGTGGTTTTGTTATTTAATTTTTTGAGTTCTTTGTATATTCTGTATATTAGCCCTCTGTTCAGCCTAGGTGTAGCAGGTAAAAATTTTCTCCCATTCTGTAGGTTTTCTCTTGAGACTCTTGACTAAATCCTTAGTTGTGCAAAAGCTTTTTAGTTTAATTGCATCCCATGCATTTATTCTTGATTTTACTGCTTGCGCCATGGGAGTGCTGTTAAGAAGGCTGTGCTGACCCCCTATGTCATGTAATGTTGATCCTACTTTTTTTTTCAAGCAATTGTAGAGTTGCTGGTTTAATATCCAGATCCTTGAACCATTTTGATTTAATTTTTATGCAGGGTGAAAGGTAAGGATCCAGTTGTCTACATATGGCTGTCCAATTTGTCCAACACCATTTGTTGAACAGGCTATCTTTCTTCCACACTATACTTTTGCCCCCTTTATCAGATAGTTAAGGGTAAGAGGGTTCATCTCAGAATCCTTTATTCTATTCCATTGGTCCTCCATTCTGTTTTGGTACCAATACCGTGCTGTTTTTGTTACTATAGCCTTGTAGTATAATTTCAGGTCAGGAATTGAGATGCCTCCTGCCTCCTCCTTCTTGCTGAGTAATGTTTTGGCTATTCTGGGTCTTCTGTTATTCCATACAGATTTGAGTATTGCTTTTTCTATATCCAGGAAGAATGACATTGGTATTTTAATAGGGATTGCATTAAATCTGTATAGGGCTTTGGGTAAAATAGCCATTTTGATGATATTGACTCTACCTAACCATGAACATGGAATGTTTTCCCATCTGCTCAGATATTCTCTAGTTTCTTTTTTTAGCGTTTGATAATTTTAGTTGTATGGGTCCTTGAGATCCTTTGTGAGATTTATGCCCAAGTATTTTATTTTTTTGGAGGAGATGGTGAAAGGGACAGATTTCCTAATTTCTTCTTTAATGTCCTTGTTGCTGGAGTATAGGAAAGCTAATGATTTATTGATGTTAATCTTACAACCAGCCACTTTGCTGAAGTTGTTTATAAGCTCCAGAAATCTTCTGGTGGAGCTTATAGGGTCTTCTAGGTAGAGGATCATGTCATCCGCAAATAAAGACAACTTGACTTCTTCTTTTCCTATTCGAATTCCTTCAATTTACTTCTCTTGTCTGATAGCTCTGGCAAAGGTTTCAAGGACATATATTGAATAAGAGTGGTAAAACTGGACAGCCTTGTCTTGTTCCTGAATTAAGTGGAAATGCTGTCAGTCTTTCACCATTGACCATAATGTTTGCTATGGGTCTGTCATAAATGGATCTTACATAGTTAAAATATCTTCCTTTGATACCTACCTCTCCAGGGTTTTGAGCATAAAGGGATGTTGAATTTTATCAAAGGCCTTTTCTGCATCAATTGAGATGATTATATGATTTTTATTTTTAATTCTGTTTAAGTGGTGAATTACATTTATTAATTTGTGAATATTGAACCAGCCCTATTTTCCAGGAATGAAGCCCACTTGATCATGATGTATTATCTTTTTAATGCACTTTTGGATCTGATTAGCTAGAATTTTATTAAGGATTTTTGCATCTATGTTCATCAGGGAAATTGGTCTATAGTTTTCTTTTCTTGATGAGTCTTTGTTAGATTTTGGTATGAGAGTTATATTTGCTTCATATAAAGTGTTTGGTAGTGCTTCCAACCCTTACAATTTCATCAAAAAGCTTATAGAGGATCGGTGTTAATTCTTCTGTAAACATTTGGTAGAATTCTGCCATGAATCCATCAGGTCCAGGACTTTGATTTTTTGGAAAGCCTTTGATTGCTGCTTCAATTTTAGAACCTGATATAGGTTGGTTTAGATTTTCAATGTCTTCTGGTGTTAATCAGGGGGTGTCGTATGTGGCTAAGAATCTGTTCATATCTTCCAGATTATCAAACTTGGCAGGGTATAAATTTTCAAAATAAGGTCTGACGATCTCCTGGATTTTGGTTGAATCTGTGGTGATATCTCCATTTTTGTCTTTGATTTTATTGATTTGCTTCATTTCAATCGTCATTTTGGTGAGGTTGGCTAGGGGTCTGTTGATCTTATTTATTTTTTCAAAGAACCATCTTTTTTTTTTTGATACTTTGTATTGTTTTGTTGTTGTTGTTGTTCTCAGTTTCATTGATTTCAGCTCTGATTTTAGTTATTTCCTGTCTTCCATTAGCTTTTGTATTGCATTGTTCCTCTTTTTACAGGAGTTTGAATTGGAGCATAAGACTATTTATTTGGGCTCTTTCTTTGATGTATGCACTCAGTGCTATAAATTTACATTTTAAGAATGCTTTCATACTATCCCAGAGGTTTCGATATGTCGTTTCATCATTCTCATTCACTTCCAAGAATTTCTTGATTTCTGATCTCATTTGGTCTTTTATCGATTCTTCGTTTAAAAGGGTATTATTCAATTTTCAAGCATTAGAGTAACTTCTGTTGTTGTTTTTGTTGTTGTTGTTGTTGTTGAGTGCTAAGACCATGGCATTGTAATCTGATAGGATACATGGGACTATATCCACTTTTTTGAATTTGTTAAGGTTAGCTCTGTGGACAGAATGTGGTCTATTTTTGAGAAGGATCAGTGAGCTGCTGAGAAGAAGGTAAATTCAGCCAATTTAGGGTGGAATATTCTGTAGATGTCTGTTAAGCCCAATTGATTAATAGAGATTGTTTAGATTGGAGATATCTTTGTTGATTTTTTGTTTTGATGATCTGTCCAATGTTGATAATTTAGTATTGAAGTCCCCCAGTAATATTGTGTAGAGATCAATGAGGGGTTTAATGTCCCCTTATCAAGACTTAATTATTAAGTCTTAATAATTATTAATATCTTAATTATTAAGTCCTCTTTTATTACCATTAAGCAATGCTTTTAAATCCTGATCATTTTCTCTGTCATAAAGTCTGATCTTTTTCTAAAATAAATATTGCTATTCCAGCTTCCTTTTGAATTGTATTAGCATGGCACATCTTTTTCTATCCTTTTACTTAATATATTTTTAAAGTGAGAAGGAAAGAATGAGAGAGAGAGAAAATGAGAGAATCAATTTTATTTATTTTTTTATCTGGCCTTTGTTTCTCTGACACTTAGTTGTGTATGTGGTGCTCAGATTTGAACTTGGGTCCTTGTGCACACGAGGCAAGTGCTCCAACTGCTGAGCAACCCAGCCCACCTTTAATATATTTAATATATTTTAAAGTGTTGTTCTTGTACACAGAATATAGTTGGGTCATACCTTTTTATCTACTCTGTATTTTGATTGTTATATTTAGAACTTTCACCTGTAAAATAATTACTGGTATACTTATATTAATGTCTGTGATATTTGCAACATTTTAACTCATTATTCTTGCTTTTATTTAATTTTTCTAGTCCTTTCTTTTTCTGCCTATTTTAGTTTTGATTAGGCATTTTACATGACTTGATTATTTCCCCTCTCCTAAAATATAAACTGTACTTCTTTTTTCTATTTTTAGTGGTCTCCCTATAGTTTGCAATATACATTTATAAGTACTTTTCAAATAATGCTAAGTTAATTCATGTGCAATACAAAGTACTTTATAGCAGAGCACATCTATTTCTTTTTCTATCCCTTATAACATTCCTGTAATTCATTTCTCTTATCCTTAAGTTATAATCATCCAATACCTATTTCTGTTATTATTCTGAACATAGTTATCTATAACATCATTAGGAATAAGAAAATTTGAAGATTTTATTTTACTCTTTTAAATTCCTTCTTTACCTGAATTTCTGATCTGTATGATTTTTCTTCTCTGAAAAACTTCTTTTAAAATTTATTGCAAGAAAGATATATTGATGACAACTTTCCTTGATTTTTATTTTTCCTGAGAAAATTCTTATTTCTTATTCAATTTATAATATTTTCATTGGATTTTTTTAAAAGAGAGAATGACAATGAGAGAGAGAGAAACAGACAGAATCCATTTTTATTGAGTTTTTCATATGGCTTTCATTGCTCTGACACTTAGTTGTATACGTAGGTGCTGGGGTTTGAACCTGTATACTTGCATATCCCAGGCAAATGCCGTAACCACCAAGCCACCACTCCAGCCCCCTCATGGATTTTTTAAAAGAAGGTATTTTTACTTTAAACACTCAAATATTTCACTCTGCCATTTCTTTGCGTAGTTGGTAACAGTGCCTTAATTCTGACTAGGTGGGACTTACGTGAGACTTCTGACCTAAAAACAATATGATAATAAATTTGTGTTGCTATGTTTGTGGTAGTGTTTTTGAAACAATATAAAATTTATATACTAGTTCATATCTGTAATATGTTTTAGCTTAAATAAAATCTAACTAATTATTCTATATGGAGATTTATCATTTTCAAATCCATCTTTGAAACTGCTATATGATTGATTAAAAACTAAAAATTGAAAAGACTTAGTTTTATTCTTAAAACTCTGTAAGATACAAAATAAAGACCTAGCCACATAACATAAAATATCAAACCCTGCATGATCTGCTTTCTATTATATTCTACCTTCAGTTTTTGTCATATATTCAAGCTTATCTTTCCATATTACCAAATTAATCATAGAATGTATTAGATAAGGATCTCCAGTTTCAAACAAATAAAGTATAAATCTGTCTAAGCAAAAATGGAATTCATACAAAGTGTTCTACATTAAGGAATGAAAAGTTCTTGGAAGACAAGAATCATTTTTCTAGAAGTTGACCTCAAATGACTCAGCACCAATAGCAATGATCATTTCCTTTCATGTAGCTGACCAAGGCTCAAATTTCCAGAATAAGGAAAAACAGACTCTTCTTTTCTCTCTTATCTCACTATTTTTTGGACCAACCATATAGTCAGGGAAAGTAGGATAGATCAACTAGTGCATGCTTTTGGCCCATGAATTGAATCTGTAACAAGAAGAAAAAGAAGAAATGTACCAGGTAGACAAAGAGAAGTATACATGTTCATAATTTATGTCATCCCCATGCTTCTTTACCTAGAATACCAACACCCAATCCCCTCATTTTTGTTACAATTATATCTTAGGCATCATTTTTACTTAGCCCTGAATGGATTATATTGACATTCTCTACACAGAGATCAGTTTTCCCAACTAGAATTTAAACCAGAAGTTTTCCACACTGGCTTTACAAGATGAGCCTTGCTCTTTTCTTCTCTCTCTTATCCCTCCCTTATTCCTTGCTTCTTTCTTTATTTCTCTTCTAGCACATATACGTTTCAACATTTGTGCACTAATGTTTAGGTCTCATGTGAAGATTATAGTGTGTTTTTAAAGGTAATAAATGGAAATTCAAGTCAAAATTTTCTAGATTTTAAGTAATGTGAGTACTCACAATTAAATCAGGATTATAAGATATAGAAGTAAAAGCAAATATATGGTCAAATAAAAAATTAGAATGCACATATTAGATAAAAGGCAAATCACAGAATTGTATTCCAAACATAATTATATTTAATTTTTAAATGTTAAAATTCAATAAAGTTACTAACAGCTATAAAACACTTAAAGGGCAAAATTTATGCCATACTCCAAAAAAAAGGAGGGGGATCTCTTTTTTTTCTGGCAAAATAAACAGAAAAAATTTCATTAAAATTTATGAAACAATAGTTTTCAAATCACTGACCTTCAGGCAACCAAATGTAGTAATCTCTAAAAGATAAAAAGCAAATACTGTGAGCCCTGTGATTGCTCAATTTGCTGCCTGTCCAGGTTGTTGTACAGAGAAGGGACACATCCAGAGCTCAGCAAAGCAAATGACTTGAACAGATGGAGTTGGGAATTCAGGGAGACCAGGAGTCCAGAGATCAAAGGGCAGAATATCAGAAGGGAGAACTGCTCCCAGAGGAAACTCTGATGACCTGGTCCAGAAGCCCCCTTGAGTATACAGCTGAGTACTTATTGGCTCATGATGTGAGAAATTCACCCAGGAAGCACCCTATACAGAGGCATAAATTGTGTTAGTTTCTATTAGTCAAGCTGGAGAACCCCATAATTCATGGGACATAGGTTAAAGTAAGCAGTGGATCTTCTCTCTGTACTGGGGAATAACTAGAAAGAAACAAAACTAGAAAGAAACCTGGAAGGATAAGATGTCTCAAAAGCAACTTTGCTGTATCCCAGAACAAAACTCAAGAATATTATATGAATATAAAAGTACCTAATAGTAAATAAAGTAAAATTCACAATGTCTACAAGTCAATAGAAGATATTTTTAAAAGCAAGAAAATCAAACTCATAAAAAGGAGAAAAAAAACTATCTTCCATATATCTAAAAAGTTATACAAATAAATGCCACTGATAAAAGAAGACCCAGATTAAACTTCGAGAGAGGATAAATACAATGTACACAATGAAAAATACTCTGGAATGAATTACAATTTATACATTACAGAAAAAGGATTAGCAAACATGAAGACCATTAATAAAAACTATCCAAAGTGAAATTCAAAGGGCAAAGAGAATTTAAAAACAAATAGAATAAAACATTGTTTACACATAGGAAAATGTCGACTGAACTAACATCCTTGGAAATAAGATGGAGAGAAAACATTTGTAAGTCATATATCTGAGAAAGTTATATGTATTTTCGTATCCAGATTCCTAAAGAACTTTCAAAAACAAATATTAAAAAGTGACATTCCAATTTAAAAAAAAACGCCAAATTTGACAGAAATTTCAACAAACAAGATATGAAGGTGACCATTAAATGCATGAGAAAATTTTTCATAGTATCAGTCAATAACCTAACACACAATAAGATGCCAGCACCTACCTTTTGAAATTGCTAATATTCAAAAGACAATTCATTCCAAGAATTGGTGATAATATGGATGAATTGGAATTCAGTTCTTACCCCTTAGTGGATCCAACCTAAATATTCCTGGTTTCCCTGAATAAGTAACCCAAAAAATTGGAATGGAAAAGTTGTCAGTGATATAATACAAGAAATTTTTTTAAAAACCGGAATGATCAGGGGAAGAAATTACATCATTAAAATTAAAGAAGAATGTAATAAAAATTATAAAACTACACTGTTTCTACCTTAGTGTGGAGAAGAAAAGATTAAGTCCTGCTGATGGAATTAGAGAAGTTTTTATGGTAAAGATATCATTCTAATTGTGCCTTGAGAAATTATTTAGAAAGTTGATGGTGCAGAAATAGGTAGCCAATACTATGGGCAAAAGTAAAGTAAGGAATTATGAAATTATTTGGTGAAATGCTATGCGTGAAAACTCGAGTGAGAAATAAATACAGAGTAGAGCTGAAAAGAAGTAAATACTTGGAACACTTCACCAGTGTTCTTATCCTGAATTTGGTTCTTCAGACAATAGAGAATTGTTGCCATTTTTTTTTAAGTTTGACTTCTCATATCACTTTTCTGTTTCAAAGCATATGTACTAGCCCTACCCAAGAAGTTCAAATAAAAGCTCTCATAAATATTTCAGACTGAATTTTACTTTATTCCTTCCCCAAAACCATAGAAGTTCATAGCCTGTCTAGAGAAATTTTGGGTTAGCACATCTTGGAGGAGAATGAAGTTGTCCCTGAAGGGGTAAAGGCCAGGTATGCTGCTAGGTATCCTTTGATGCAAAAGAGAGTTCCCCCAACAAAGACTTATCAGGCACAATGTATCAGTAGGGCCAAAGCTGAGAAATTCTGAGCCAGAGCTAGGCTAATCAGAAAAACCAAAACAAATGGAAACCAATTTTCTCTTGAGGTATACAGTTCATTGCTGCCCTGCTTCACGGCTGTCTGGGGAAGACTCTTTTGTTTGTTTATTAGTTCGGCATGTTTTTAAAGTGGATGGCTATGCATTCATATTTGCATACATAATAACAAAGTAGCTTGAGCCAGATCCTGATCCAATATCTCCCCCACTTCACCCACTTCCCGTTCCCTTGTCTCCAATGTGATGTATGTACATGTATGTTGATTTCCGAATTTCCAAGATTTAAATGCCAGAATGAGTATTCGGCTCCTCTGGAGAGTCAAGGGTACCACACAGAATTAAACCCCCCTTTTCCCTCTCTGTAAAAGTCATGATATCTCAGCTCTTAGAAAGAACAATATCATGTTAGGAGACTGTAAATGCCTCATGTCACCATTTATAGAATCCTTGTCTCAACTCAGAAGATGCTTTCTGCCAGAATTCTATCCAAAAACACTATCTGCTTACTCCTGCCATGTTGTTCATCTTTGATATCCAAGGATATTGGCCAAATAAAATTCCTTTCTATAATCTGTTGCCATTTTTTTATCATTCTGATGGAATGCTATACTTCTTGCCCACTAATTTTCCTGTGGGTGCTGACTCAACTTTTTTCCTCTGTGCCTTCTGGACTCTCACTCTCTTTTAAATAAATGATTCTGCATCTTTTGCTTCTTCACCATGTTCACATGCTTGTATTCTATTGTCTTAAATGAACCACGCACCATGAGGGATGGGAAGAAAATGGACATTCATCTTAAGTTCCACTTTTTTTTTTTTATAACATAATGTAATTGTGGTTTTAGGTTCATGACATCTGGTGACATACTCTCAATTCATCTTCATCTGTCACTTATTATCCTCCTGATCATATATCCAAATTCAGGAACAATGCTGAAACACTCTTATTACAAAAGCAGTAATGGTCATGAATGTGTACGTTGTCTTGTGCATAATTTACCCAACATCTTTTCCCCCTGGTCCTCCTCTGTCCCATGCATAACCACTCTTTTTTAGTGTCGTACCCAGAGGCACATTACCTTGAACTGCTCTGCTATGATTAAAACAAAGAACCACAAAAATCAGGATCTCACACTTTACTAGTACTTGAGTGCTGTACATAATTACAGGTAAAAACAATTCTTGCTAATTTGAACAATAGGGTGAGGGGAAAAAATACTAATAGAAGGAACTTAAATAACTAAGGAAATGATCTGGAACACTAGAATGAGGCTCTGAAAATGACAGGACAATAAAGCTGGGTAGACAGATAGGTACCTGTGAATCAAATCTAATAAGGACACTGATGCCCACTACCAATGTTCTCTTTCTCTGCTGCTATCCCTTGAGTATCAGAAGTGGCTACTGCTGCAGCCAAAATGGATTTTCTATTAACCTTGACTTTTTTTGCAATATCAATTACTTATTCAGATTTCAAGGTAGATGTGTTTCAGGCCACCATGTCTTAGTACAAAACTCCCCATTGCCTTCTCTTCCTGGAAACTTCGTTTTTCAAAATCTAGCTCAAAATCTTCTGTGATGTCTTATCTGTTCAAAAAAAAAACTCAGTTAATCACATCTTCCTTTGTGTCATTTTGTATACTTACTACCTCAATTATAGCATTTTAAGTATGTTCTTAAAATTACTTATTTGTGACTCTGCATTTTTCTACCACATACCAATACCTTGAAAGCAAACAGCATAATCTATTATCCAGCGCAATTTCTAGGACAGTGCTTCCCTATCATAGGTGCACTTTTTTTATATCCTAAAAAGTTCACATCATTTTCATTTCGATGTCAAGATTGATAACTGTTTTTATAAAACATGCTGTGTTTCGTAAAAGATCCATATACTTATGAGTGAATGGAGTTTATTGTTTGGAATAATGTAAAAAAAAAATTGTCACTGTTATGTAGACCCAGTAGATGTTGGTCTTAAAAGTTGTCTACCACAGATAGTACCTCCCTCCATTTGGAGATAACCCATTGGTTCTGTTAAAATAGAAATGTTAGGGGGAAAGTGCCAAATGAGGAATCTTACAAAATAAATTAACCCATTTTTTGAATCTCAAACACAAGATTACATTTTTAGTGTTAATATAATAATTTTAGGGCTGGAGCAGTGTCTCTGCGATTATAACACTTGCCTAGTTATACACCATGTATGCAACCAAGTGTCAGGGCAATGAAAGCCACATGGAAAACTAAATAAAATTTATTCTTTCTCTTTCTCTTGTTGTCCCTCTCACTTTAATGAATAAATAAATAAATAAATATTTCAGTTTTCCAGGTTGCTTCCTAAATAAAACATAAAGTATGCTAAGGAATATTTATAGTTTGGAGTAAAAATAAAGAAAGAGTATATTTTATTAGGATAAAAATTAGAATATAGGAAGACTATGAAATTTAAATTAAAATAGTGGTATAAATTGGCATTGTCATTGTAGGGATCTAGCTTTGAAGATAAATTAGTTTAAGTAGTCTTGGGGTTAAATTCTCAGTATTCTCAGTCTCTCTAAGTTCTCTGTACATCACATGTAGGCTGAGCTATAATAACTGGAAGGAACAAGAGAGTTTTACAAAACTCAAGTTTTACAAAAATGGAGTATCCCTCCATTTTTGGCATTCAACTTGTACATTACAATAATGGAAAACTCCTTCTGCCTCCCACTGGAAAGAAAAAGAAAAAACATGAACTGATAGAAGTCTATAATTCCTTACTACTTTTCAGTTTTCTGGCATCCACTATGGGCACCTGAATGAATATAGCAATTATAAAGCTGTAACCTCTGGACCCAATAAAAACCTCAGTGGGTCATCAGACTTCTGTGCAGACTACAAAAAAAGTAAGGACAAGCTTCAGATAGTACTGTTAGGAGATCACTACTCAAACATTGAGATGAAAGCAAGACCTAATTTATAAAATGAATATAAAAAATAATATACTTACGATAACTTGGATATGCATATTTTACATGTATATTAATTTTC
This sequence comes from Aplodontia rufa, assembly GCA_004027875.1. Lineage (NCBI taxonomy): Eukaryota > Metazoa > Chordata > Mammalia > Rodentia > Aplodontiidae > Aplodontia > Aplodontia rufa. The sequence continues at coordinate 33,327 of PVKS010001976.1, forward strand.
ACTTATTTAATAATGACAACAAGTAGAATTTTTCAAAGAAATCAGCACAAAGTATGGGGGAAATAATTTAAAGCATCAACTGAATACAAGCTTACAAATGGAATATTTAATTAAAATGTAAAGTGTATAGTCTAACAATACATGTATCTCTAAACTGACTTAGTCCAATCATCTCACTGTAAAGAAGGAAACGGAGACCCTAAAGAAATGCCACCAGCTCGTGTGACAATTGTGGAGCAAGGGCTGAGCAGAGAAACCTTGAATCTCAGACTCCTGGCTTTTAAGCCACATAGCTAAGGTGCACAGATTAAATCAGATTTAACACCTGCTTTTGTTTAGAGCAAAGAGTTTATAGATTTTTAATGACTGAAAAAAATAAAAAGGAATAAATACTTTGTGATATATAAAAATTAAATGAAACTTTGTGTCTAGGGAAAGTTTCAGTGTCAAAAAGCCATATCTATTCATTTGAGTAGTGGCTGTGGCTGCCTTTAACACTACAACAGAGCTCAGTAGTTGTGATAGAAATTATATTTCCCACAATGCTAAATATACATAAACTGGACTTAAAGTTCATTTAAAAGAACGATGTAAGTCCAAAGCCAGGCTTTCTATATAGAAACAAAACCAATGCATAATTTTTGAATCATTAAACTTAGATGTTTTATATATATATAACATCTATGTATATATATACACACATACCAGAGAGATTCTATAGTATTTATTTCCTGAATATTTTGGGCTTGGAGTTTTTGTTTGTTGTTGTTTTAAGCAAGTTAATTTGGTTGCATGGGGGTAGACACATTCAAGCAAACTTAATCAAATGAAAATTTACAAAGGATAGAGCTGGAAATCATAAACCTTCAGAATCACGAGATATAATTGAAAATCCCTCACTGAGGCTAGAGCTGAAGGGTGTTTCTGAATTTTAGTTAGCTCTAAATACTTTAGAAGTGAAATTTAAAGTCTTTTTTGTAGTGCTCCATCATACTCACAGCCATGTTCCTTACTAGTATTTCTTCTCCTAGTATCAGGGGCCTCCTTGGTGCTATTTTCACTCTGTTACTTTAAAACTTGACTTTGGATGTGGTTGCACACAGGCATCTGGGGCTAAACTCAGCTTTCCCCTTAGGTATAGCAGCTCTGATTAGCTGAGTTGGTTCTTGAGACATTTATATATGCAAATACCCCCAAAAATAGATGCTTGGCTTTAATCACCTTTTATTCTAGCTAACGGGATGCATGGAAGTCTGTGATTTGGCTTCTCCAAGATCAAGAATTCACTCATTCTATTTGTCCATGATTCAGAAGATGGCAGGCAAGGAATAAGTACCTTCTAACAGAGCCTGGAATAGGGATATTTCCTTCAGAAGAAGCCATGTTTATATTATGAACCTCTAAATGTTTCTACATGTAGTAATTCTCTTTACATCTAAATTTTAAATCCCTTTGGGGGAAAAATATTTATTTTCTCCCCATAGGTCTTAATTTTAAAAATATGTATAATAAGAAGTATAATGTAGCTTAATTTGATCCCATTTTAGACTTTAGATTTGTACTTTGTTAATAAAATACAGGAAATTGGTAATATGAGAATAATGAAAAATTAATCTAAATTCAGTTTTTTCAAAAAGATATATATATGTATGTGTACACATGTTCAGTAAAGAAATAAAGTCAAATACTTATGTAAATGGTGACAATTTTTTGCACTAATTTAGATAACTACTATAAAAATGTGGTCACATATGACAGAAGAATTTTTGAAATAGGGAAGGTACTCATCTATATTAAAAATAATAAAATTGACCATCTTTAAACTGAGCACTGAAACATGTGACAAGAGTGATTATATGTCTATTCCATAATATCACTTAAATGTATCCATCCCCTCTGACATATGAATAACACACTATAGCATTATTCTTCCTAAAAGAAACTGACTGTATGAAAGTTCAACATATGGAGAAATAATAGCATGCTTACAAAAGGAAAGGAGAAGCTCTTATGATATGACATTAAATTCTAGATCTAAAGTTGTTCTGGGAATAGTTATTTACACTGCTGGTAAATTTCATATTAGAGGTCCTAGTCTATTGAGTACTTTCCTCTTATTCCCATCATAAAAAAAAACACATAAAACAAACACTTCTCTAAATACAAAAATCCTGTCCTGGACTTCTAATATCTCTGTGTTTAAAGTCCCCTCAAACTGCCTCTACCTGTAATGAAATATCTATATATATTCATATCTATCTAATAACCCACACCATCTTTCTTCTGTCTATAATTTATTATATATTTTATTTTTTAAAAAAGCTTTTAAAATTTGTTTAATAAGGAAGGTTGATATTTTCTGGAGGATTTGGATACAGAAAGTCTATGTAAGGGGCTTATAAAATATTGTTTGGTGCCATATTTTAATAGACTTGCACTCATTCAGAGTTTCATTCTTCATATGTTTATCTTAGTGTTGTTATAAGATACTACGGAGGATGAATGCCTCGTTAATGAACATTCAACTCCTATCCTTAGTTTTGGCTTATGGTTGACCATTTCACACCCGTATTCCCCAACTCCCTTCTGTTTTCCCTACTTTTAGGAAAAACCCAAAATCAATATCATTCACTTATCTTAATCTTCCCCACACACATGTCAATAAGAAATTAATTATCTATATAAGAGACATATTACCACAAGACATGTTACTTGAAGGGAAAATAAAGGTGCTTTTGAAATTTCAAAATGTTCTACTCTGAATGTTTATACGCTATATGTAGATAGATAGATATGAATAATTTTAGTATTATAAAATGTCACCTTTGTAGGTTCTTCCTCTCTACATGTAGTTATCCTCACAAATGTTTGAAATTCAAAATATATGACTTAATTTTGTGATCATTAATTTCTATCAAAGCAAATTCATGAGTTACAAAGAAGAAAAAATATTGTGAAGTAATTTGTTTAAAACTTGAATTGTGTAAGCATGGTAATTAATTATTTGTAATGATACACATATCATTATTTATAATGATATATATAGTTGTAAATATCATTATTTATAATGATATATATTGTTGTCTTTATTCATAATGTTACTTACTTTGAATATATATACTTTGAATAAAGATAACACATTCACTAGGCTATCTGGTAGGTGAAAATACCTGTGTCCTTCTTTCCACACATGTGGCAAAGGAAAGAAATAGTTATTGTCCTTTTCTCCCAATGTAAATTTTTGCTCACTCTGTGCAAGTAGGCATGTCTAATAAAGATAATTTTTTAAAAGAGAGGACAGTGAGAGAGAGAGAGAATCAATTTTTATTGAGTTTTTCACATGGCTTTCGTTGCTCTGACACTTAGATGTGTATGTGGGTGCTGGGGTTTGAACCCATGTACTTGCACATGCCAGGCAAGCACCGCAACCGCTGAGCCACCACTCCAGCCCAAAGATATATTTCTTAATCACAGTAAAATTTATACCATCTTAGTCAGAAAAAATGATGATAAAGTACCATAAAACAAGCTCTGCAATGTTGCTTTTGTTTTTAGCATTAGTATCCAGCTAAAAGTTGTCCACTTTCAGAAATGTCAAATAATGGAAAAGTAAATTCATTAATAAAATTTAAAGTTTACCTCAGGCCAACACTAAATCTAATTGAATAAACTATTTCTCAATGATTCTTTGCTTGTGTTTATCATTCAATGTGAAACACAGGGAGTTTCCAGTAGACACTATGATTTTTCAATTCTAACAATACACATAGAGTACTATTGTCTATACAGCTTAAAAATTAACAAATTCTGAGTTTTTGATACAAAATATTTCCTACAGAATTTGTGGGTTTAGTATAAGGGTCTAAAGGGCAATGTTAAAAGTCACAGGACAAGGAAGCCGGAGCAGTGGCTTGGTGGTTATGATGCTTGCCTGCCATGCCCAAGTACACGGGTTCAAATCCCAGCACCACATACACAACTAAGTGTCAGAGCAACAAAAGCCATGTGAAAAACTCAATAAAAATTAATTCCTCTGTCTTTCTCTCTCTCTCACTGTCCTTTGCTCTTTAAAAAAAATATAATCACATGACAAGGAAAAAGATGAAAGAAGGGGAAAAATAAGGCAAAATCAGAAAAATATGGTCCATTAAAACTAATTATGGATTTTTGGTAGAATTCTTCTGAATGGACTAGAACCTATGGTTTTTGTTTGCACAAACTTTTTGTGTGTATGATAAGCATTTTCCCTGCTAGCTAACTATGATCTTTATCCACATTGCTCTTTAACCAAGTGGTGATTTCCTATTCTAGAGATAAAGCCTTTGGGGAACTCTTTTCTCTTTCAAGTATATTTTGCAAAGTAGTGGGTATAATGCTTCCTCTCTGTCCTTCTAACTTCTTTATTATCACCTGACCATTTCATGACAAAGAATTAATGTTTATTCCCAAAGAAAAACAAAGCTTCCCTAACATTATAAATTGAATCTACTGTGCCCAAATTCCTGAGCCAGATAGTTTGTATAAAGTTTTGAAGGATACATCCATTACATTTTAAAATGGCTTTCTAAGTCATCACCCACTGTTTTTGTTGGTCTCTGAGACATGTACTGTTTCCTGGCCTCTCTCATGCTATGTGGTGGACTTGCAACTTAGGAGCGGTGTGGCCTGGGAACATTGACCCAACCAGGATCTGGCCCAAGGTTCATGCCAAAGGGCTCTACTGGGAATCTGTAGACACTTTGAATAAATATCTTTGAATAAATATATCATAGTTGGATAATTGTGGCCTGTGAGAGTCTGACAACCAATAACCACAGTGACAATTCTCAAAGACCAAGATCAATCCTTTGTGTGACCAACTCACAGAAAGATACTCTAACCTGATCTGCCCACTGGCTGTGAGGCTATCTGGCCCTGGAAGCATGTGTAGAAACTGAATATGGCACAGTGTAAAGATTCTTGTCCTTAGAGTGAAACGGTTGATTCCAGGCAGCTTCACTTTTTAGCCACAGGTAATGTAGTTACACCCTCCGCACTCTAAAGTTTCTCATTCATAAAATAAAAATGAGACCTTGACCACACAGTTCTTGTGCAGTCTGAAGTTAAGGTCAGATACACAAAGTGGCTCACGCAGCAGAAGCTCATGGTCAGTGGCGCCCTCTCCCTCTTCTGAAGGAATTTTCCTGGAGGAGCTTAGGAAAAGCTGAATGGCCAGTTCCCATTTCCAAAAGTCACAAAAGAGGTTTATTATAAGATTTCATCCTGTTTCCTTCACTAATGAGAGAATACAGCAGGGACATGCTCCCCAGTGTGGCGTAGAATCATACAGGAGGGACAAAAACGGGCACAACTGGAGTATGCATTTTGAGGCTTAGAGCAACAGGAAGTAAGCACTGAAGGGTCTTAAAGAATTGCATCAAACTCAAGTTTTAGATAAATCTGGCAGCAAAATAGAGCATTGATAGGGGAGTAGAAGCAAGAGAGAAGGCAGAAAGTTTAATAGTTCACTTAAAGAAGAACAGGGGCTTGCATGAGAACAATGACATGGGGCAGAGAGGAATTTCAGAACTTAGGAATTTAGCCCTGTGGATTCATTGGAATAGGAATCTAAAAGAAGAAGGACTGGGAGAGACAGTAAGCAAAAGAGATCACTCAAAGCTGAAAGAAGGCAAGATTTTTTTACCCCACCCAACTACTTGAGGTGCGTGGTTTCAACATTCCTTGTTTTACAACCAGAAGATGATAGTTCAGGACCTGGAAGAATATAGTTCAATCAGTATTTTAAGTGGAATATATGTGAGTAATTAATGAAAACACGCTATTAAAATATTATAGCATTTGGTGATGGATAAATTGTCCATATATTCTATATCTAAAACCAGGACATGAGGTCTGATAATAGAATTTTTTTCCTTTCCCATTATGACCTTAATTATACAAAGATAATTCAAGGACTAAATTACATTTAATTATACATTTAGAGACTCACTTTTATTTTTAAAAGAACATTTTTATGAAATCTAGACTGAACTGGAAAATATAGAATATATAGCTATTAACCAGAGAAGAAATGACTGCTTAAATTAAAAATACATAAAAGTATGATTTTAATCTTAAAACGTTCATTCATTTTTTTGAAAAATATACAAGTTTTGCTACAGCTGATCTAAACATCATTGTCATCAGGATGCATTTGAACTCTGTGTTTTGTTAAGAACATTGTGACTCAATGTGTTAATGAATGTTCTCTTAAGACCAGTTCAGATACTGATGACATTTGTTAGTGAATGAGTTTCATCCCATGCCTGGTCTAGACATCAAGGATCAAGGTGCTTCTTGTACCACTCAGATGCTATTTGGTCCAGAGTAGCTTTATGTGAGTAATACAGAATTTATGTTCTAATTGTCTTTCTAGAGAAATGTAAAAACTATGAAATTTCCTTTTAAAAGTTGTAACCTAATTTTGTGTGACTGCTTCTGCTTATCTATATATGCCTTCATGATTTTAAAATTTTATCTTCACTTAGTGCCAGTGCCAAATTTTATTAAAATTTTTAGAGAATTGTACTGCTACATTGTTATTTTCTACATGTTGGTTTGGTTTCCATTATACTAGACAGAAAGAAAAACTCCAAACATGAGTCTGTATGAGTCTATTTCAAAATTACACAGGAAAACTTTCATGCACAATAAGCCTATAGCTGAACTGTCACTGTGTCTTTCATGTTGACCTTGATTTCATCCATGTGGGTTCATTGATATTCTTAGAAATTTTTAAATAAGTGGCTGGAGCAGTGGCTCAGTGGTTCTGGAGCTTGCCTGGCATGTGCAAGGATGCAGGTTTGAACCCTAGCACGACGTACACAACAAAGTGTTGGAGCAACAAAAGCCATATGAAAAACTAAATAAAATTAATACCCTCTCTCTCTTTCTCTCTCTCTCCTCTCATTGTCCCTCTGTGTAAAAAACACAAAAGAAAGAAGGAAATTTTTAAATAATCCATAAAATTATTAAATCATCCCAAGAAAATCTTCAAAATAGAAAAACTTTCTGCTGGGCATTATGACTCATGGGTAGAATGTGTGCTCAGCACATAGGAAGCCCTGGGTTCAATCCTGAGCACCAAAAAAAAGAGAAAAACTTCGTGTCATAGGAAAGCAAATGCCTAATATGACTCCTCACCAAATTTAATAACATGCATGATTACAATTTTTTAAAGTTTTTCATTTTAATTTGTCTCTTTTCCTTGCAATTAATTCAAATACTTTCCACAGTTATCCAGGGCAACAGTATTTGTTCTAATAATTTTTATTTTAAGTCCCAGTAAAAATAAAATTGATCACACAGCTAATTTATGGTCACTCTAATTTAGTTGTTCTTTACAGGTATATCTTAAATGTCATCTGCACAGCCTCATATATAAAGTACAGGATCACTCCTTGTTCCTTCTCCTTGGCACTTGTTTTACTACTGCTTAAAACTTTCAATTAATCACACTCATTTATTTAAAGCTTTGGGGTTTATTATAAAGCAGAAAACCAAACCACATAACCACAATGACACTAATTCAATGGGTCATTGAATTGCTAGCTTAGCCAAAGAAGTAAATTATCAATGAACTATGTTTGCCATTGCTTCATAAGAGTTTCTTTGAAGGAGTTAAAAAAAAATGCTTCTAAGTCATATTGCACATAAAAAAATCAAAAGTTACATGGAATTTTCATTCTTCTCAATGAGTTTTTCTTTTATTTTCATTCTTTTTCAATGAATGATTTTCACTACTCAAAATTTCAAAAATTTGAAATCATTATATTGCATACAGAACAGATTTCAATTCCAAAAAAATCAACTTGTGCAGATTTATAGAAATATGTCTATTATAAAAAAGAAACATCAATTATATAAAATGAGATAAAACTATAACTGAATAGCAACTGAGGTATGACACAATTTGGTTGGAACATGCACAGTCTGGTTGATTAGCAGACACCACTTGGCTTCTGTGATTGCGATGGAGGAGCCAAAGGAGCTCTGAGCTTTCAACCCTTGAGTTTTCAACCCTTCTTCAGGAAGAAGTGCTAGAATTATAGAGTCATTGACAGCACAGGAAAGTCACAGAGAGAGGTTAAGTTTTTGAGAAAATGCCATAAGTTCAGTTTGTACTAGACATTCATTCAATGAAAAATGTCTAACAGGCAGCTCAAAGTACTGAGTGCCATTAAACAATGCTTTTCATTTAATAAAGCACGGTCACAATTATCCTCTGATTTGATCTCCATGAAAACTTTATGAATTGGTAGGCAGGGCAGGTATTATAATTATCAAGTTCATTTCACAGATAGAAGACTTTGGAATGGAAAACACACAAAATATTTTTCCTTGCTGTCTTTACACAACCAATTTTATGGGTGACTATTTTAAGCTTTAACTTTGACATTTTGATACTTTGATTCCATATCATTACAGAAGTAGTTATTAAACTTTTATTGAGAGATTAGTATTTAGAATAAATCCATGATGCCAAGTTAATTATATGATCAACTTCTTATAGACTTTTAATTTTCTTTTTATTATTATTTTCTTTTATGAAAATATTTTAATTGAAGTCAGTTCTTTGCTATGTAAATACTATGAAAAAAAAAGTTGAAAAGTTGACCAATCAATTTTGCCCATATCAAAATTCATTAATTGTTATGCCAGGGTCAGGGATTGAAACCAGGGCCTCATTCACGTAGAACACATACACCATCGAGTTACATCCCCAGCCCACATTATATTTTCTGATTTCTTTTTTAAAGAGAGAAAGACTGTGATAAAGAGAGAGAGAGAGAAAGAGAACCAATTTTTATTTAGTTTCTCATGTGACTTTTGTTGCTCCGAGACATCGTTGGATATGTGGTGCTGGGATTTGAACTCGCGTTATTTTGCATGCCAGGCAAGCACAGTAACCACTGAGCCACCACTCCAGCCCAATATTTTCTGATTGTTTTGGATAGTTCTTCTATTGGACCAAATTTTCCTGGATTAAGTATTATAAGTAAACATTTTAATAAGGAAGCATTCTTCACCCAGTATGTTAATAACAAATATTTACATGCACTTATAACCTTTCTGGTTTTTATTTTGTGCTGATTATTTCTAGCAAGTACTTACTAGAAGTCACCCAGCCAAATGCCATTGGGATTAAAATGGCACATTAGAAAGAACTTCCTCTGAATTGGTTGCTGTCCGCATTTAGGTGAGTAATACACATACTTTAAAGAGCAAAAATAGAAAGATAAAACAGAAAAGGATTTAGAGATCATTGAATTTTAAGCCATGTATAGTGGGACTCTTAAGCAACCAATATTTCTTCAACAGACTATATTTTCTACATCACTGCACTTTCTTTATGTTAAGAAGTAATGAGTAAAATTTACCCTTTCTGACCAACTGGCATGAAGCATAAACCTTGAATTGAATGAGGTATAAGTCGTTTCATTGGTATAAAAAAGTTTCAGATGAAGAATTTAACATTGGAAAATAGATGTTTACCCTCTTTTGAACATTACACCATGAATGGAACCATTACATGGTGCTCTACAAATACGTATGTCTTATGTGTCAATAAAAAATGAAAATAATAGATGGATGGAACAAAAAAAATAGCATGGAACCAAGAGGAATTTCAAAAGATGCTCACTTGACTTGGTGAGCCAAACAGTCTCTCAGAAACTATATTCAAATTTTGTCAGATCACCATTCAAAAATTCTCATGCCTTGCACTAGTTTCTCCATCTTTTCATTAAAACAATTCCAGATTTTTTCAAAACAAACCTCTCATTTTTTGGAATTAATTACTTACTCGTATTTAATATATGGAGGGAAGATGAAGGCATTAAGATAATTAGTACATGTAATTCAATGAGAAAATAATTGCAAAACTTATTTAGAAATAGAGTAACTTGAAGGGCAATCACATAGGTTTTAGAGCCAGACAAATGTGCATTCGCATGCTTTCTCTAACACGTACAAGTGGAATCTCTTGTGCAAATTATTCTCCCTCACAGCCTCAATTTCCCCATCCCTTAAATGAGGATAATTATAGTTTTTCTTTCATAGGTTCTTGTGAGTATTAAGTAAGATAATAACAGAACACTTAGGCCAGTACAAGGAGTACATTAGATACGTAATTGTTATTTAACTGAAAAATACAGTAATTTTATGTTTTAAAAGTTTTACAATGTTCAAAGAGCTATGGATGTAAAAGTCAATTGTATGTCTTTTAAATGATCATAGGTATTGATCTCTGTGTTTTAGTACAGATGTCTTCAATAGAATCTGACAAATGGTGCCATAAATACCTCTGTCTTACAGTCTCCAAAAAATGTGCTATTTAAAAATTATACATGCAAAAGGAGAACGCATAGATTCTTTTTTAAGACAGAGGGAGAAAGAGAGAATAAATTTTATTTATTTTTTCATCTAGGTTTTGTTTCTTGGATACTGAATTGTGTATGTGGTGCTATGGTTGGAACCTGTGCAAATGCTCTAACCACTGAGAAACCATTTCAGCGCAAACACAGATTTTTTAAACAGACATCTTCCCATAGAAATAATTTTACTTCAACTTGGTAAACATCCAGAAAGTGATAAGGAACATCCCCTACATTTTTTTTAAGAGAGAGGGACAGTGAGAGAGAGAGAGAATGAAAGAAACAATTTTTTATTTATTTTCTCATGTGGCTTTCGTTGCTCCAAGACCTTGTTGTGTATGTGGTACTGGAGTTAGAACTCGTGTCCTCAGGCATGCCAGGCAAGCACAGTAACCCCGAGCCACCGCTCCAGCCCCTCCTACATTGTTTTCATTCAATGATTTCAATCCGTCATTCTAAACCATGTGTAAGACCTTACAAAGTGCATCTTTTCGATATTCATTTTTTATAATGCAGTATATGTATTTTCTATACAGGTCTTTAGAAGGATATTTGTCATTTTTAAGTGAAGTACATTATCAAGCCCTGTTGCCCACAATAAAATCTCAGTTACACTGTATATTTCTTAGCCTTGGTACACAAAGAACTGTTTTAACATAAATAAAAACAAATTCGGATGATAATACATTGAAGAATAAAATTAAGACCTTACAGGGATCGATTTAATGTTACAGTTTCTATATTAATCCGTTGTAGTCATGATGAATCATATCAGAATTACATCCAAATTTAAGAAGTTCTGGATTTTTAATTATTCCTCAAAGAGTAATTAAGCTGCCATAAAACTTCCTCACCTAAGTTGGCACTGAAATAATATGCATGTCTAATAAATGTATTTTAAATATATCAAGATGGGGCTGGAGCAGTGGCTTGGCAGTTACGGCACTTGCCTGGCATGCACAAGTACATGGGTTCAAACCCCAGCACCCACATACACAACTAAGTGTCAGAGCAATGAAAGCCAGGTGAAAAACTCAATAAAAAAAATTGATTCTCTCTGTCTTTGTCTTTCTCTCTCTCTCTCTCTCTCTCTCTCACTGTCCTTCTATCTTAAAAATAAATAAATAAATAAATATATCAAAATAAAATAAAAATACATGAAGTTAAAGGGAGAAAAATAACCAGTGGAAATGACATTATGTTTTCCAGTACTGGGGATGAAACCCAGGTCCTCACGTGTTTGGCAAGTGCCCTATCAACAACTATATTTGAAATAGTCATTTCTAATTACAGAAAAATCTCATCAACATATTCTACCCTTACAGAAACCAATCTGAATTAAGAATAAAATAAACTATAGACTCTAATAAAAATGCAGATGTCTTATTTTAAAATTCAAGCTGTAAATTTTGCTGCTAATAAAAGCACTTCTAAGTAACAGACTTTCATTGCATGCTTTAATAAATAGGTGGAAATCATTTGAAATTAGTTAGACCCATTTATATCACACAATGTGTTAAAATCTTTAAGAACAGCTTGGTTAAAAGCCTCAAGCAATCTTGTTTACACTATTAGCAAATCCTTGCTTCATAGATCATACAAAAGTAAATTTCAGCCTAGCCTAGTTCAAATTATCATAAATTCTGAATTATATTCAGCATTTTAAAGCTAAAGGGAAGGGACCTCAGAGATCTTCAAGTGAAGTCTACAATAATGAGATTTTCCTGGCTGTTACATCTAAAATGCATGCCATATGTATAAACAAATTCTAGACATTGTTGACAATTTTTAAAAATGTTAGTGGCACTGTATTGTTACTTTAAAATGGTATGTCTTTTCGAACTTGTTGAGAATTTTACATAATATTCCAAAGTTTTTTGTCAGGATGATTTGAAATCATTAGCAATATGTTATGATGTTATTTGTGTCATCTGCTGTCTGATTTCATTTGCTTGTCCCACTCTAGAAGGTTCAAGAGTCACAGTATACACGTTAGTAGTTTGAACAGATACAACACACAAATAACATTGCCAACCATTTTAAGAAGTTGTAAAAACTCAAACTAGAACTATTAGACCGATCTGAAATCACTAGTGGTGGGAGCCACCATGTGGTTTTCTACATACATGAGAGAAAGCTTACAATTTCACTCCAGTACTCTTCTCTGCTTAGGTGTGTTTACTGCTGGAGGAAATCAGACAGAGAAACCTGATCATGCAACTCTGCTGAACTGCACCCTGAGATTTCCAAGAAACTGTTTCTCTCCTTGTCAGGCTTCCTAACTACATATTCAGAGACTTTTCTGGAATCTTATGGAAAAACCATCAATATCATCACTTCTAATAGGAACAAGTGGTACTTTTGTTGTTTGGGCACCATCTGCCCAGTCACCCTGCTCCCTCCTGTAAACTACTTTATTTATCCATGTGATAAATATTTATTGAACAGCAACCAGGTGCCCAGCATATGGTATGTTGCCAAGAGGAATGCAAAAGAAATGTCACATGGAGTTTCTGACCTCAAAGATCATTTTAATTCTGATAATGGAGAAAATACACTTTTGTGAAGCAGCTGAATTATAATGCACAAGAGTGTGCAATAATTGCAAGGGCATGGCCCACTTCATGCTACAAGAAAATGAGGATCAGTATAGCCTGAATGGCGGGAAGCTATTCTGTAGAAGATAAATCTAGATCTAGACCTGTTATGATGGGAGGGATTTTCTGGACTTAGATGATAAAGCAGGACATTCCAAGTATAAGAAATATCTAGGTGTAGGAGAGTCAGGAAAATAACTCTTAAAATGCAAAATGAATACTCTATCTTCATTGCACTACTATTCAAGGTAGCCATAACTCACACATGAGTATTTAGTTTTAACTTAATTAAATTGCTAAAATTATAGGTTTTCATGTGGTTAAAGGATAGAGTTTTGGACATTGCTGGTAAGAAAAGATATCTATTATCCTGAAAAGTCATACAGATTTATATAATATTCCATTCACAGCAAGATCTACATTGAAGAAACTGGAAGACACAGTTCAAGGCCCACAAAACTTACTTAGATGGTATTGATTCAAGACAGAAAAAAATTCCTGCATGAAAATTTCACTGTGGATTCAAACCATATTTATAAAGTTTGCTTATCATATAAAACTTTATGTCCTCAGAAGGATGGACTAGTTCATATGAAGTACACAGCCTATAAGGAGGTAGGAAAGGGAAGAAATGAACTAGCTTATTTGGAGAAGCCAAATACACAAATGTGAAGGCACGGGCAAGAAAATGAGAGCTGGAGAAAGGAATTACAGGATGCAATTTGTGGGTTTGACAAAAATTCTATCTCGCAAATAACAGCTTATCTGTAGACACAGCTAATGCCTTAGATTGCTGTAAGCTTAGGGTGGTTTATTTGTAAGATGAGTAAAAGAAAATCTCAACTAAATGACTGGAAGGAAAATGGAATTCATGGGAATTAGAGAGGAAGAACAGAAGGGTTCTGCATGTTCAGTCACTCAAACTACCTCCATCATGTGGAAAGGTAAAAAGCCAGGAAAAGGAATTACAAAGACCCATTTCTTGTACTGTATTTCTAATGATCAGGGATCACCAAGAATTCCTTAACTCATACCACTGCAGAACAATGTAACCTCTCTTTCCCTTTTTATTCAATCATAATAATTGCAAATTTTTATCAACTAACATCTAGGTCCAAAATAGGAAACTTCTTCATTATTCATTTCTAATCCTGCCTGGTGCTATCTGGTAGTATCCAAGGGAACCCAGACTGTAGAAACCCTCTGACCATGCTATCTGTTGTGACTGAGATTTCAACAGGGTATTAAAGGAGCCAATTGTTAAATTAAAATCTTAATAACCATAAATCAGTGATTACATATTCATCACTGACTGGTGAGGGAATTTGTGTTACATTTTGATTTTTGTGTGTTCCAAATACTACTTAAAGAATTTTTGAAGATATGGAAAATTTTAGAGCTAAAAGGGTGTTAAGAAGTAATATAGTTCAAGACATTTGCTTTAATATATAATGGGGTCTTAAAATTTTAAATGGCACTCTAAAAGTCACACAGCTTAATGACAGTTGTATGTATCCTATTTCCTAGCCCAAAGTTCTTGTTTTACTGCACTATGATATTAGCTATGGTATTAATTTTCTAGCATATTAGAAACAGCTAAATTCACAGTTCTAATCTTGACTACTCAAATCATAAGTGATTCCAATTAGGAAATTAGTGTCATTAGCCACAAAATTTATATGCCCAAAAAGTATTTGGAATCATTTTTATAAACATACCCCTGTCTTCTTTACTCTGTCTTCAGTCCTTACCTAGAGAAGATGGTTGATCAGATGCAAATTATTGATCAACATAGACAAAAATGAACCTAATTTTTTCTACTGGGGCATCCAGTGACACTCATGGCCCCAAACCACTGCGTAGCGTTCACACTCCGTTCTTTCCCTCTAGGCTTGGTTGGTCATGGGATTTCCTTTGGTCAGTGGGACAGTGGCCAGTATTGCAAGTAGAAGCTTGACAAATTCTTGCACACTAGGGCTCGTCTTCTTAGAACAATTTTTATTAGAAGCTAGCTATCATGCTATAAAGAAGCTCAAGTTAGAGGGGAGTTTTACAGAGGGAAGACTCTCAAGAACAAGAACCACCTTCCATATCCCAGCCCCAGCCTACTCCTAGCTGAATGTGGCTACATGAGTCACCCCAGCCATTGCATAAAAAGCAGAAAGCTACAGTCAACACAAAAGGTGCTTCTTCTCAATTTCTGTGGTTTTCTTATGTTATGGCAATAATGTAAAAAAAATAGAAATAAATGTAAATGAATAGCATAAAATGTATTTTTTTCCTTAATCTGAAAATATAGAGATAAGCTAGAATCCTAATCTTCTTTTAATTTTTTAAATGACATTGCTCCACAGGGGCGACTCTAGTATTTCACAGTGGAGGAGTAAAAAAGGTGGCATGACTTTTCTTTGAACTAACTAGTACTTTCAGACTTTACTGGATTTAATTTTTTACCTTCATGGAATTTTCAAAACCATAGAAACTCAAAAGGGACATAAGGGAGGTTTTGTACAAAGTTTTTAAAATTAATAATAATTTTTATCTTCTAGTGAAGAAAGTTAAGTATAAAAGATCCCAACATTATGCACCTTCTGCCTCAAACTAATTTGTTTTTATTTAGCTAACTATCGTCTGCATTATTACTAGTCATTTGTGTGGTTCTTAATTAGTAATTTATTTTTTTAATGTATGGTCCTGCTCATCATTTTTATTCTCTATGTGACTTTGTAGATAGTATTTGCTATTCTTTGCTTATATATAATTCAAAGTTAAGAAAAGGTGGAGAAAAGTAATTTCTTTATAACTTTCCCCTTATGAATGTCTTTTAAAAAAACTTAGCTGAGTTCCAGTCTGTAGTTTTTCAGAATTTAATGCAACTTCTAAAGTCATTTAGACAATAAAATGGTTTATGAAACTATATTAGTCCATCTTTCATTCCTATGACAAAATACCAAACACTGCAGTCATAAATTTGTAAAGGAAGAATTATTTAGCCAACAGTTTGAGGGTCTGAAAGTTTAAGATTTGGTCTTTGGTGAGGGACCAATGACAGTTGACATCATGGCGGGAGTACATGTGAAAGGAAGAGATCATATTGCAGAATAGGAAGCTAGACTACGGACTACCTCAGTTAATCTAAAGACATCCTCCTGGGCCTCACCACCTCCCAAAATTATTCCACTCTGGGAACCAATCCTCCAACACATTAACTGTCAGGGAGGGCCAAACTCAAATCAGGTAGAAATTGCCTGTAGCACAGGAATTCTTCCAAAAATAATGATATGGTCCCATGCCGATCACCGGATGAATGTATGCAAAATCTGTGTTATACACACACATACACACACACACACACTCTGGAGTTCTACACTGTTAGAAAAAAACATTATGGCCTTTGAAGGTAAATGTATGTCAATGGAAGAAATTATGCTGAGCGAAATTAGCCAAGCCCAGAGACTACAGGGTCAAATGATTTCTCTCATTTGTGGAAGCTAGAACAAAACTCAGTCTTGGGTGAAAGGTTAAACTCATGTACTCTACTGACCAAAGTCAAAGCAACACATAATCTAGGGAAACAATGATATTGGTGGGGAGGAAGGGAGAGAGAGATTATAGGGAGGGATCTAGAGAGGGAATCAACAAGGCAGATAAAGAAGCTTAGGCGCTGAGATATTGACTAACCAGTCAAAGATTCACTTAAGGGTAGCCTAACTGTGGAGTCTGAGCTTGCAACATTGACATTATGCATCAGGGACAGGGAGGGACGATAGGCAGGGTCTAGGGGGGAAATCAGTAATTCCCCTGAAAAGCCTAATAATACTTATGCAATCATTTAATTCTGGAAAATGAATATATATATATATAAAGACATTTATATCTGTTACCAGGGGAAATATAGAACAGTCAAGAGACTGGGTGTGGGTTATGTGGGGCGATTCTAGATTAGGTCTGGATTAGGATCATGGGCATATCATATTGTTACTACATATGCATTTATGATCATACAAGAATGCAACACCTCAATAAAATTTTTTAAAAAAGAGGAGGTTAAATATTAGGTGATACAGATTCACTACAAAAGCTCCAAAGAGAAGGGCAGTGGCGCTGTCTTGTGAGAGGTTTCAGAGGTACCATCATTAGCAGGAAACATTTTGGGTGCCTGTGGTGTCCAATGCCCTGTTCTAGGAAGTATTTATCTATAACAGAATAAGTTGCCTCCCTACAGAGTTCTACTTAAAGTAAAATAATAATAATATTAAAGATGCTATGATTTCCCTCCAAAATTGGGTAAATACTTTGTACTTTCATGGATAATGGTAAATTTTAATATGTGAAAGGTTGTAAAAAAAGAAACTGGATTAATACTGTTCTTCAAATCCACATGGTCACAGGAATGTTTTCCTGTAGAATAGGTCAAAAATTTTCAAGACGCAATTTGCTTTCATGAATCTTATGATCATAGAAGTGTAAAAAAACAAAAACAAAAAAAAATTTGTGTTTCTTTGTCCAGAGTTACCTTCTTCACTAGCTGTGCTCCTAGGTTATATTCCTGTCTGTGGAAAGGCCCTCACCTTCTGTATTATCCCTGATTCCTCTTTCATTCCTATTCCTCCTCCACCAATGCCATCTGTCTGGCTAAGTTCCACAGAACCTTCTCCAAGTTTACTGTTGATTGACCTCAGTGAATCCAAACCTAGTTGACCATCAGATTTGCTAGTTTGTTTTTCTATTGCAGTACTGAGGACAGAATCCACGGGTGCTCTACCACTGGGCTACATCCTCCACCCTTTTTATTATTTTGAGACTGGTTCTCCTTAAACTGCCAAGAGTGGCCTTGAGCTACTTATCCCCCTCAGCCTCCCAGTTTTTGGGAATACTATGCCCACCTACTAGATCATTTGAGAAACAAAACAAACAGATAAAATGTCTGGAGCAATCCCTTCCCAAGAGCATGGTGGAAATAGAAAAACTGTGTTGTGTTTTCAGAGTTTGCCAGGTAAGTTTAAATGTAAACCAGGGCGGGGAACAAGTAGTGTGCCTTCAGACTTCACACATCAACAGAAGAAATGTGTTTTGGACTTCAAAGCTTTTCATGAATAAGGAGGAGAGACATCTGGGTGTTGTTTATGCCTGTAAACCCCACTGCTCAGGAGGCTGAGGCAGGAGGATTGCAAGTTTAAGACTATCCCGAGCAACTCAGGGAGAACTTGTTTCAAAATAAAATCAAATAATTCAAAGGACTGGGGATGTGGTTCAGTGGCATAGCATGTGCCTACCTTACACTGCACCCTGGGTTTAATACCCAGTGCCAAAAAAATAAAATTAAAAGGAAGAGATATGACAGCTAAATGCAGTGCTTAACTGTATTCTGAATGGGAGCAGGAGAGAGAGGGCTATAAAAGACAATGTTTATGTACGATCTTTGGAATAGATAATAGTATTTCATCCATTTTAAATTTTCTGATTCTCATAAATGGATTTTAATTACATATTAAGGTATGGTTTTTATTCTTCTTTTCTCAGAAATACATCATAAGATATTTAAGGGAAAGGGGTACAATTGCCAACGTATTCTTCATTAGAGAATACACTAACAAGAGCATGGAGAAAGAAAGAGGGACATACAATCAAGGTAAATGGGGATATATTTAAATAATTGATGAATCTGGGTAAATGGTATATTGGAGCTTGTACCATTCTAGCAAATTTTCTGTAAGTCTGAAGTTATGTAAAAAATTATTTTAATAAGTTTCCAAAAATAATAGTAAGTAGCCAAAAATATGGGTACTCAAATTTCTTTCCAGAAAAATGTGACTCTGAAATATATGATTCAAAACAATATAAAAATAAACAGAAGTCAAAAATTCTTTAGCCTCTACTACCATATTAACAGAAATTGTAAATGTAATTTTTCAGATACAATTTTTTTTAAATGAGAGAGAGACAGAGAAAGAGAGAAACAACTTTATTTAGTTTTTCACATGGTTTTAGTTGCTCCAACACTTAGTTGTGTTCATAGTGCTGGGGTTTGAACCCAGGTCCTCGTTTTTGCCAGGCAAGCACCAAAACCACTGAGCCACCGCTCCAGCCCCTCAGATTCAAATATTTTTAAGTAGGATAATTGTTCACTTACGAGTTGAACAATATATAGGTTAAACTAATTGTATAAAATGCAAAAAATTAAATTCTGATGATGAAATCAAAACTAAGAAAGAATATAAAGTAGCATTTTCTAAAAAATTCATGAAGCACTCATAAATTTAAAAAGGCATGGAGCAAACATCTGATTTGAAATCAGAACATGCAAATGCAAATTTATTAATAAGCATTGAGATTTAAGATAGTTGACTAACATTTCTTTTTTCTAACATGCAAAATATAATCATAATAAAGGCATAAATGGGGAAAATATTGATAGGAAAATGTTGCCAATATAATGCTTTGCATAGCAAACAAACTGTCAAAAACATTTCAAGCACATAAATATGGTATTTTAGACATCTCAAAAGTGCAAGTTATCTTTTTAGGTCATTGGTTCTACCAATAGATTTCACCTTAACTATGAGGTGAAAAATGCAGAATAAGAAATACACTCCCTGCTGATAGGTAAGAGATGAGATTTGAAGAGAAATAAAGGAAAACACTGGTTTACAGAATCAGGCTACTGATACATTAGCTGAATTGGTTCCTGGAGCTAGAGACATAGTTCAGTGGTACAGGACTTAGCTAGCATACGTGAAGTCCTGAGTTCAATCTCCAGTACTGAAAATATGTAAACACAGTAGTTTCTGAAATTTTCATCCACATACAGAAAGACAACCCCCAGAAATCCTTTGTGCTATGACCCTCCCATCTTTAGTTTTTTTCAGTTTGATTCTTTAAGATTAACAAATAATTTGTTTTATAAAGTTACATAAGGGGCTGGAGCAGTGGCCTGGTAGTTATGGCGTTTGCCCAGCATGCACGAGTACGCAAGTTCAAACCCCAGCACCACATACACAATGAAGTCTCAGAGTAATGAAAGCCATATGAAAAACTAAATAAAAATTGTTTCTCTCTTTCTTTCTCTCTCTCTCTAACTCACTGTCCCTCTTTCTTTAAAAAAACTAAATAAAGTTATATAAATGTTATTTTTCTAACCACTTATGGATCTAAAACCATTCTCAAATAGTTTATTTTTATATAATAAAACACATTTTTGGATATGAAATTCTTAAGCCACAATATTATTTTTTCAAAATTCTTAGATTTCTTTCATTCCTGAAAAAACTTTTTTTTAAAGAGAGAGAGGGACAGTGAGAGAGAGAGAAACTCAATTTTATCCAGTTTTTCATGTGGCTTTCATTGCTCCAACACTTCACTGTGTATATGGTGCTGGGGTATGAATCCACATACTTGCACATGCCAGGCAAGCACCGTAACTGCTGAACCACTGCTCCAGTCCCTCTCTGAGAATATTTACAGTTGCAATATCTGTAACTCCTGAATACATTTTGTCTTTGTGAATAATTCTTTCTTTTTATGTTTCCTCTTATTTGGATATTTGAATTTTGAAATTATTATTATTACCCTTACAATTCAGTTTCGCTAATAGGAGTTCTGTTGGTCTCTTTTATTATTGTATCTTAAATTAAGTAAAATTATAAAACCTGTACATAAGATAGTCAATCAGGAAAGTTTTCTTCTATCATATCTTTGCTTACTGCTTCTGAATGATATGTATCAAATTCTTATTCAAGAACACTAGTTACAGGGCTGGAGAGGTGGCTCAGTGGTGGAGCACTTGCCTGGCATGTGTGAAGCCCAAGTTTAAACCTCAGGACCACATACCCACTCAGTGTCGGAAAAGCAAAAACCAGATGAAAAGAATAAAATAAAAAATGACTCTTTCTCTCTCTTTTTTTCTCCCCCTCTCTCTCAAACAAACAAAAAGCCTAGTTACTTGTTGCCTGTCCATTTTAAGTCTTCCTGTCATGTTCTCTTTCATAATTTCCATCTCTTTGTCCTTGCCCTATACATTGTATGATTGCTTCTCAGTTCATCCTCCACATTACTCCACTGTTCCTTCTTAATCAGCATTGCCAGCATTCAGTATTCTCGGTGTATTTTAAAATGTGGATTTTACTTTTCCTATTATAGATTTCGTTCTATGGAAATTCCTCTGGTGTCTCCTTTTTGTATTTCACTTTGTCCCTTGTTGTCTGCTGATCCTGCTTCATGATCGCTCATTCTTGTTACATCTTTATTGGGTGTGGCAAATAGGTGCCAGAAAGATTCTCTTGAGTTTAATAAGAAATCAACTTGGGAGCATACTCTTTCTTTGAGCCTTCAGGATGGTGATTCTTTTCTTTATTTCACAGTACTTTGTGGTTCTTTATGATTTGTTTCTTTGCTTTCCCTCTTTACAAATGATGGAATGATAGACTTCCTAAACTCATTGACTCTCAAAATATTTGGATGAATAGATTGCATGTGGACATACTCTCAGATGAATCAATGACAATAAAAGTCTCAGATTTAGACCTAGAAAGGAAGCCAAGGTAGGTACCCAGATTGCAATGTGACTTCCAGTGTCTAGTAGGTATTCACTCTACTAAGTTGCCAATTTTACTTTTACTTTCTGGCTTGTTCCCTGAAACCTTGAGAAGATAGACAACAACCTAAAATAAACCCCGTGTCCACGATATCTCTATCACCAACTTCATGCCTTCCCTTCAGAAATGTGGAATAAGCAATCATTAGTCCCCCTTTGTTGCTCCTGTGTATTTGTTTCTGGAAAATAGTGTTTCCAATTGGTGAGCAGGATGTCAAGATAGAAAGAGAAAATGTCTGAGAATGAACTTTTAATTACTTCCAAAATCAACATAAGGGCCTTCTCTTTGGCTGATTTATCTCTGGATATACTCACAGGTATAATGTGAGGAAACCAACAGTGTTTTCTTGTGCAATCAGATGTTCATGTTGTTATAATAACCTGATGATGCCAAGAAAATCGTCCTATCTTTGCTTAGCTGAAGTTCTACTCAGCCTTTGTTCATTTGGGATTTGATGCTATGTTCTGTCATTTAGTATTTTCTTCTTAAGAAATTCAGGATATGGCTAAAAACAGCTGTATTCTTCCAAATGGTACCCAAGATATTCTTCCCTATAAATTGACTACTAAAAGTGTTATTGGTACCTGCTAGTAATAAGTAATAAATATCATCTACCTAAACATTCTCACTACTGCAAAATTTATAAAAATCCCAGTATTTCTGTATATCACAGGGAGCTGTTTATAATTCTATTTTGTGTTGAAAATTCCATTGACCTCCATTTCTTGCTTCTGCTTTACATGTCTCAAAAACTAGTGATTTTAAGTAAAGATAATTTTATTCATATCAATCATCCATTGCGTTTTTTTCTCCATGTATTATTTTTCCATTTAGCAGTTCGTGTAGCAAACACTTATTAAGTACTTACTATGTGCTAGTCACTGCGAATGACCTGTAGATCCTGAGACGTAGAGACTGCTTCTAATAACTTATGGTCTGTTCACGAAAACAGATGACAGAACAAACCGGTGCTCTGTGCTGTAATATCTCTTTCGAATGTCTGAAGAGTGTGAAAATATCTAAATAATATCATCAAGTTGCATCTGATTTAATATGCTTCAAATTTTATTTTTATCAACAGCTTAGATAAGAATTTTCCTTTTAAACATTGTCTTCAAGACTGTGGCTTCTTTGTTTAATTCGAATCAATTTGATCAGCATTTAATAAATGTCTATTGTGAGCAAGACACTCCACTTGGCAGTGTGGACTGCAAAGCTAAATTAGACAGAATTTGAATTCTTGAGGTTTTTAGTCTAAAAAGAATACAGACTATATAATTAACTTGCAAAAAAACACACAAATTTTTATAGAAGCCCAGGAGCAAAGAAGATTAATGACAAGAATGACCCTTCACTGAAGAATAAAAAATTGAGCTCTGCCATATTGAATATGATACTAATTGGTACCATTTATTTAGAAACTTCTATAAGCTAGTCATTATGGGAGATGCTCTCTGTACATTGTCTCCAAAAATTATTTTTAGCTTTGCATTATCTTTATCAGTTTAGAAAACCTAACTGACATGGAATAGTATGTATTTGAATCATTGATTAAAATTTTCTTTTTTTCAAATTCTTTATTTATTTTTTGGTACTGGGATTGAACCCAGGGCATTGAATATGCTAGGCAAGTGCTCTACAGTCCAACTACAATCCCAACTCCAAAAGGGAAAGGGGTGTGGTTCACTGGGAAACAATTATGTCATTGAAACACAATGAAAGTCAAGTATTTAGAGAAAGACTGAGCAAACCATGATCTGCCCTAAACCTCGCTCCTTCTGCCAATTGCATTGTATATTAGACCTGGCTTACAGCCAAATATAGATGTAAGCTTTCTAACCAATAACCAGACTCACAAAGAAATAGAGTTGTAAATCAAGTGTCATACTCTTTTAGATTGTATATATCTAGTCTCTAAAAGAATTCAGCCAACATAAACATATTAAATTTATCTCTGAAATATGAAGCTGCAACAAATGTTTTCCATGTAAGAATTAAATATTATTATAGTTTTATTTTTTTAAAACCTCTCTAAATCAAATTGAAGTGGTACTAGCAACGGTCAGAATTACATTTGGCCCAGATTCTTAAAGACCCTACCATTTTGAAGCCTCAGATAAGTTTTCTCTTACGAGTGGCGGATGATTCTGCTCAATATGTAGAAAACTGAAACAGAAGTGTACAACTATAGAAAAGAAATTCTAACAGTGCAAAGTTTAAAAACTTGTAGGAGGGTCAGATGCGTTACTACATTGACCTCTTAGCTTGTTTTACATAAAAACAAGTCTGTTGTGATAGATATGTAGTAAGGAACTAAGAAATATTTTGAAAGATCATTTAGAATACTGAGAGTATCTAAAAGTTTCATTTCATCATGCAATGTAATTTAAACTAAGAGAAAGTTGTTCTTAGCCAATGACTCAGAAGAAATGCATCAATCCTGTTAAAAAGTTTTTTTGAGTTTTGTTTTCCTTTTCTGCTTTCTTATAAATCAAAGTAAAGTATTATCTATTATAAGTATTGTTTCTCTTCTTGGGCTAATGCCCATCTTGGAACACTAAGTTAAAACTGGTTTTCTTTTTCTTCCACAAGTATCTATTGTTCCTTTTAAAAATTATTACCTACAAAAAAAATGTTGGTGAATTAAAGCTGAGTGGTTGTTTCATATTTAAATAAATAAATTGTGTGAGGGCAATTAAGATATTACACATTTTCCCCATCTGATTGGAGGAACATGAGAATTGGGTGTACTATTTTGTTGGGGAAGTGATTTTCTTTTAAATGGCTGAAAATTTTCTTTCAAATGAGTATTAACAACATGGTATTTATTGCTTTAAATTCTACCAAAAATAATCTCTGAGAAATTATAAAAATAATCTTGGGGGCTCCTTTTTTTCTTCTCCTTTTCATCTTATTGAATATTGAAAATTACAATATTTGGTTTCACTTTCTGCTTCCTTTGAATTATGAAACTGCTTTGGTATTTCAGCTGCATAAGAGAACTGTGAAAACCATTAATTTCTTTAAGGATCATTCTTTAGTTTGTTCACAAAGTGTTAAAATAATAAAAATTCTATTGTAAACCTCTTCTATTCTTATGAGGTAAAATTTAGGGTCCTAAGTTTAGAGATATTTTGCAAGTGGAAGCTATATTTCCTTTAAAAAGATATTGATATTGTGACAAAAATTTTTGAATGAATAGGCTCTGTTCTTAGGAATCCTATTTATTTTACATAGTGAAATTCATAAGTCAAGCACTAGTTTGATATAAGATAAATTTGTTTAATCAATCATAGTAACTTTTATGAAATCAAGGTCCCTTTACTATGCTTATATAAGTGCAATACTATTTTTAGGTGACATGGTGTTATATCAGAGATGGTAATAGAACATTTTGGATTTATTTTGAGAAAAAGAAATTATATGCTAGATAAGATCTTACCAAATCGCAGATCAATTACCCCTTAAAACAATCCCCCACATATGCATTTATGTATGTACATTTATAGGAATATGCATATTTGTGAATAATTGCTGAAAAAGAAAAAGAAATTGAGAGACATCTTTTAGAGTCATTGGAGAATTTTTCCAAGGCATTAAAAAGCCATTTAAAACAATATTGAGAACCCGATGCTGCCAGGTTCAAAGTGTTCAATTTCAAAACCCTCAAAAAGACAAATATTAACTCTTTTTCTTAGGATACTAGGCCACATTTTTTTTAAAACAGTAAGAGTAATCTTGTTCCTGGAATTATTTAAGCTACATATTTCTTCAGTACTAGGAAATGAAAGAGACTCCTGGCCACTTGTGAGTGGGAAAATAGTCCACACTAAAGGCCAGATGACATGGGTGCAACCCAGTCCAGAGAGACAGTGAAAGGGTGCCACACAGGACCCCGGGGCGTTTCCAACTTGAAATATGGGTTCTCCCAAACTTTGTGTTGCCTATGGCCTTTGGCTTATATTCAGTATAACATTCAATTTCCTAGAAAAAACAGCTCACTCCAGTTCTGCACCTTAGTCCTTTTGGGATTAAAAAAAAAAAGATGAATGTAGCTATGAACTCTGTTCATCTTCAAACTAATGGGTTCACCCTCTCTCCCCCAACAGTCTCCTTCCCCCTCCTCATAGCACCCTTTGTCCACTTTTATGAATTAAAACATGCACACACACTTGCACACACAGGGAATCCTGCCCATTAATTAAAGGACTTGTCAGCCCCAATCCTAGATTCTTACAGTGCAGGAAATGTCTCTCCTTTTAAGTGCAAAACCATAACATTACCATTTCCCCAAGTGCTCTCTGTTTTAGGCTGCTTTCCTAATTAGAGGGATGATAACAGCCCTGCTGATTGGCATTATAAAAGCAGTAGTTTGGCTTCATCTGTCCCAGGTGTGCTGTGTAATTTTTTTCTTCTCACCGTTTCAGAGCACTACCTCTCTCCTTCATTGTTCCTTAAAGTTTTCATCTGAAGAATTAATACAGATAAAAAGACATTAGAAAAGAAGCGATACTGCCAAAGCTCATCACTGAAACCTTTTATCAAAAGTACAAACTATACAAGTTAGAGGAATTTTTTTTTCTTACCCTTTTGTTTCTGAGGGTTAAGGAGGTGGGGGGGTAGTGGTAGTGTGGAGAGGAGAGGCAAGGAGAGGCTGGGGGAAAAAACACAGCTCTGTCAATGGACTGAATGCACCATTAAAACTGGCGTCACTACAAAGGTTAGAGCAGATCTAACTGTCAATACAGCGAGTGGAGTGGAGTCCGGTAAGGGGGAGCTTTGGTGAGAGAGAGATACTTTGATATTTTGGAATGTTAGAAGGGTGAATGTGAAAAATTGGAGGTTGGGGATCTAATTACCCAACCATAATTGGGGGCTAGGGAATAAGTTGCAGTCCTCTCAACTCACCGCAGATCAATTATGTTAAGAGAACATCTGTAAGTAGAACTTAATGAGGTCCATTAGAGCAACATGTACAGCCTCCTCTAACAGTACTTGTCAGCTTCTTGGATGAGCTGAAGGAAGCTGCTAACTAGGGACCTGGCGAGGTGTTTAAATACTGGAGGAGCCGCTCTGGCCCACTTAGGTTTGGTATGCAGTTCGGGAAGAAAGTGAGAAAGAGAGAAACCCTAGCAAAGCCAGGAAAGCAGCAGCAGAGGGCTCCTTCATTTGTGTTGCTGAATTTTGAAGAGGATGGTGGGAGTGTGTGTGGTGAGGGCACTCTCAACCTCAGCCTGCCCTTGACTGGAGACCTTTGACTGCACCTGGACTTTAAGGTGTGCTACCCTTCGCCTCCCCCCACAACCTGTCTGCTGCCCTAAAAAATAAATAAATAAACAGACGGCAACCTAGCAGGAGCATCTTTGGGACGCCACAGAAATCCTCACCGAACACTCGCACTCCAAAGTAATCTGTGAGGTGTGTTTCAAAGAAAAGAGCTGAAAACTTGAAGCCGTATTTAGAAATAGACATAAATATACATACTATTTTCTTGTGGGAGATCTCCTTTGAGCAAAGGTAAGTAGTACAACTCCCTCCACCCCATTCTGTCATTCCCCTCCCTTTTCCCCCTCATAAAAGTGTCACAATATAAGACCCCTGGAAAAGACTGTCTGCCTATTTTTCCCCCCTGGGATAAGAGTTGGGGTGGGGGAGTGGGTGAAGTAAATTCTCTTATCAAATGTATGATAAGTTGCAGAAACAGAGCACAGGCAAAAAAGATAATCGGACCAAGAAGACCTGGCTCTTTATGGCAATCCTTTTGCAAAGATTTCCGAAGGATCTGTAATTAAACTGGGTAGTTTACTCTCAGGAAATGAAGAAACTGCTTGCCTGGCTGGATCCAACCTTTAGCTTGGCTGAGTAAACAAAAGCACAAATTCTTCTTTCACTTTTTCTAACGCGGGAGGGGTGAGACTTTGGGGTTGGGGGGAGCCGGGAAAACAGGGGGTTTGCTGAGGGTTAATGGTGTTTTTCGCAAAGTGTCAGCAGAAGATGATTAAATTCCACCTCTTGTTCACCAGATCACTTTGTGTGCACTTGTATATTTCATTGTCGGCAACCGCTGATGATCACATCTGTGCAGTACATTAAGTGGCAAGCCTCTTCATCTGCACGGGGGTTTTCTGATGATTTTTTTTCTGTGAATAATTCATATGATTATGAAGAGAAAAACTGCTATTTTCTATCTCTCTCTCTCTTCTGTAGCACAGATTAAAAAAAAATCTTGCTGTAAATTGCGTGATTGGGGAGATAGCCTGCTTTCAAATAATTTAATTCATGACAAAACCTAATTACTGTCAGGTAATACCCTGTCAGCTTTAATGCATTTCATCAGTCATAATGAAAAGAAGAGCATTTTATGACCCATCTAATTATCATTACATTTTAGGGGAAAATGAATGGCATGGAGCTGAATGTTAACTATTCCATTTTATTCCTTTACACATGTGGTTTGGCATATTATTCACTAAGTTCCTCTCTCTCTCTCTCTCCTCTCTTTCTCCCCTTCTCTCCTGCTGTCTCTCTCTCTCTCTCTCTCTCTCCCTTGCTTACCAGGATAAGTGTGGGGGAGATGGTAAAATTGAGAGGAAAAGGAAGATTGGGGGGAAAGCAAAGGGGTGGGATACAATTAGAGATCTGGGTGTTTGTCCCTTAAAAAAGGGCTGACAAAGTGGTTAATGTCTTTGCAGGTTGGTGTTGATATCAGGAATCTTACTGCCACAGTCCAAATAGAGTACTAATTACTGCGAATGATGTCACCGTAGGCAGAGGAATAATCCCATCATTTAATTAGTTGAATGATTTAAACAAAGATTTGCATAGATGCACTAATCAGTTACCATGAATTACAGAGCAGCAGTTGCCAGCGAGGGGCAACAGATCATACAGTTGGAGGGAAAAAAAATCTCATCTCCTTGAACATAATTAATTTAATTGTCCTCATTAGCTGTACCATTTGTTTTGATTTTATTTCTCCCTTTCCCCACACATACTTCTCCCTCCCTCCCTCTTTTCTTCTCAGTGCATTGGCTGAGAGAGAGAGAGAGAGAGCACACACACACACACACACACACACACACACAGAGTGTGTTTTCAGAGTGGCTGCAGCAGAGAGGTGGGGGTAGATCATCAGGGAGCTGTGTGGATGGGTGAGGTGCTGGTGTACCTGCACAGAGGGGCCAGAAAAGCCAAACTTAAGAAATCTGCTTATGTGCAGAACAAATCAACTGAAGGGGCTCTCATTAATCTGCCGTCTGTGAATTTCGTTATTTTTCAGGTTAGTTCTGAGTTTTGTTGCCTTTTAAAGGGAGAGGAAAGCAAGTTACATAGAATTTTATCATGAGTCTTCAGAATGGAAGGAATAGAAAATAAGTTATCAATGCTAGGCCAGCATTCTTTATGCAGAGGAGCATAATTGAGCTTAAATATTCACAGGAGCAGCTTTGATTTAAAAAAAATCTAGAACTAGATTAAAATTGATGGTGCAGAGAAGAAAAAAAGTTTTGTGTGTGTGGCTTTTTTTTGTGATTCAACAATTGAATCAGTCTGGGTTCTTGAAACATTTCAACCAGTGTCATTCAAATTTGCACTATTTTTAAGCTTGACCTTTGACAAGGCTTTGTAAAAATCTGGGGAGGAGGCTTTACTAGCTGCCAAAAAAAAAAAAAAAGAGAGAGAGAGAAGTTTTGAAAACTTAGGAAAATGGTAAGATATTATCTGAAAGCTACCAGTGGCCTTTACAGACATAAAGTTGAGAGGAGAGGAGATTAGGGAGAATGGGACCTCTTTCAAGAAAAAAAGAAGGGGAAAACAAAAAACTGTCAAGGCCTTAAAACAAGTCTGTGAAGACAGGCAGAGGCGGGTAATGGTTCTTGACCAAGTTAGTTCTGAAAATGTTTCTCAACAGTCTTGGGTGGCATTCATTGAAGTATGTAAGTTTTATATAGTAAGGGATTCATGTAAATCGCAGGAAGCGTTTAGGTGGCAGTGTTCTGCACTGGCTAGTATGGGAGGAGAGTTCACAGTTCGGTTCTTGGGCCGTTGGAGAAAGGGCCGAAGGGGAGTAGGTGTCACCCACTGGATGGGGCTTGTGTGACAGACTTCCGAAGCAGGTACTTCAGAGAGTTCTTGGATGGAAATCAGAGTCTGGGCAACTGTAGACACCCCTGCCCCAGACATATCTTAAAAGGGAGGGAGGGGTGTGTGCTTTTCCAGGGTATCCTGGTAGCAGTTAGATTGCCTCGCGTTTATTTTAATTTCCATAATTGGTAGCTTAAGAAATGGCTTTAGAGGGCAATTTGCTTTAAACGTGGCCAGCTATTCCAAAATGCCCCAGTTATTTTAGGTACCCTACCCCTTTCCTCCGGAGCTCTTTCTTCAGAGTTCTTTTGGACTGGTCCAGGAGGTAGGGTCCTTTCTCAGTCGACTTCTGCAGAGGTCATATTTTGTGTTCAGGGTCGTCCCCAGCGTTTGTGAGTAGCATATGCATGCGATTGTGCTGACTGCACTCGCAGGCTTGTAAATTTTCACCCTGGGAAATTAGCAACAAAGCCCGATCTGTCTCGTGGCTGCTTTTCACTTTCTGAGGGCGGCTGTACTTGACTGAGCTGCGGAACAGGCACACGCGAGCAGAGCTAGCGCAGGGAGCCAGCGAGGGAGGGAGGGAGAAGGAAAGGAGAGAAGAGGGGAGGGGTGGGGGCGAGAGGTAAACAGTCTTAAATCGGAAGGGAGCTGCTTCTCTGTGGTCTTGACAAGCACTGCCTGGGCTCCGCCGGCTCAGTAATAACTGAGTGACCTTTTCTTTGGCTGTATTATGTCTGGCTGGGAAGGGATTGCATTTAGCTGCTGAGAGCCTGGGCTTCTTCAGCTCGGCTCCTCTCCCGCTGCTGGGGTAAGTTGTCTTGAGCCCGGACGGAGAGAGACGGCCTCGGACTGCAGTTGCCTAAAAGGAGAACACCTGTGGCTCAGATGCAGTCAACACCATTACTTGGCGGATCCTTGAGGACCTCATTATTTTAAACTTAAAAAAATAGAGATTCCCTCCCCCCCTCTTTTTTTTTTTTTCAAACAATGCTTCTTTTTGACCTTTCCCAAGGAGAAGCGCTACAAAGCAGCCACTGTGCTCACTGATCGGCCTCCCCCTGTATCGCTTAATTGAGAAGGTAAGTGCAGCAACTGTGTACACACGCGGCGGCTTATTTGTGGTGTGTGTGTCTGCTGGTGCGCGCGTGCGTGTGCGGATGTGGGTATTTTTTCCTCCCCAGCCTCTCCTAATGAGGCATAAACTGGAGCTGCAACCCAGCTCCGCACTGCAACTTTCACTCAGGCTGCAGCTCTACTGAGACGGTTTTGTTTAAATCATGTGAGGCTTCATTATTTTTATGATGAGACATGAAATAGATGCAGGCGGAAGATGTTGATGGAAGGAGGGAGAGCGGCTGCAGCGCAGAATGTCTCAAGTATGACTCGAGTGGATAATAGTCAAAGTTCACCATGAACTGCAGCATTTCCACACCCCTGGCTCCTGGGGAGAGAGGGACTGGGAGAGTTTGCAATTGGAAAATGTTTCCTTCCAGCTCTTGGGATGGGAATTCAGTCCTGGGTGTGTACTGGGACCCCCAGTCCTACTTGCTGAAATTTATGAACCACCCCCCCATCACACCGCAAAAGAGTTGAAATTAGAACCTTTTGGTTCTTCTTGACACTTCTGCCTCTTCCCATATAGGCATAACAACAAAATGTTGTTCCTTTGGGATGGAAAAGTGACTGTGTTCGGGGGTATAGAGGGGGGTAGGCGGGAAGTGGATAGAGGAGAGAGATTCTGTGGAAAGAGGTGCCTACGTCCTAATAAGTGGAGATTCAAACTGATACAGCACATTTTTTACGGGGGCTACTCGGATTGCTGTTATGAAATACAAGTCAGATTTATGATCATTTTCATATTGAACATGATATGCTATGCTAACGCTGCATGTGACAGTTTAATCAAATCCATTTGTTACCAGGAAGCTAAAAAGGGCCGCTGGGATTTTAGGATTATGGGCAGAGTTAGGGAAGCATGTGGCTTTGTCATTCGCCATCATTTTGCACACAGCCGCACTATAAGGGGCTCCCTGTGTGCACCAAGTCCTGTCTGGCCACCCTCATCCATTCCCCCACCCCGCCTCCACTCCAACGGGCTACCAAAGTGGCTTCACAATAGTCAGTCCTGGTTGGTGTAGGCTGCGCACCAGGTCCACACTTGAGCCAAATCAAGGAGACTCCCTTCCACTTATATCTTCCGGCTTGGTGCTCAATGCGAAACTGCTGCAACTCAAGCACGCCTAAGTCAACTCATGCAGAAAAAGGAGAAAACTTTTGGTAAGGTTACGATCTGTCATAGATGCACTTTGCCAGCTCTCTGCACTCGTGGCTGCTCAAAAGCCTTCCTGCTCTTCCGCTGCTTTTGTGTCTTTCTAAAAGAACCGAAATATTTTTGTTGTAACTGCTTTGAAAGACTGCTGCTTAAACCAATTAATCTTGCTAGGTGCAACAAATACTGCTACAATCTTTGCAAACCATCCCTGTGTGGCTGCAAAGACACAACCACAAAAGGCCGGAGCATAAACTCCGTAAGGGATTCTTTGTTAGAGTGTATGTATGTTTCTTATTTTTTTTTTTTTATTTTGCATGTGAGCTGCATCAAAATTGAACTCAGTCTTGCAAATCTCTTGTTGGCCTTTGCCAAGCACTAGCACTTTGCTGCCATGGTAACTGTAATTAAACTGATAAGAGTGGAAAAATGTCAGTATCTCTGAGCCTTGCAGCTGCATTGGAGAAAAAGGGAATCAAATTGGTTCCCAGCTCCATTGCTCAAAAAGGGGAGGGGGTGGAAGGATAGGGAGGGGGGTTGGGAGTTGAAGGGGCAGAACAGAGTTAAGCAGCTCCTGTGCCAGAGATCTGGGGACATCTATTTGCATTGTTGTCCCTTAGGGGGCTGCAGCCTGTAGGGATGCTCTGGGCCAGTGAACAGAGAGAAACAAGCTTTTAGGCCCAATCCAGTTTTCCAATCAGGGTTGGGGGG
Organism: Aplodontia rufa; assembly: GCA_004027875.1. Taxonomy (NCBI): domain Eukaryota; kingdom Metazoa; phylum Chordata; class Mammalia; order Rodentia; family Aplodontiidae; genus Aplodontia; species Aplodontia rufa. The sequence continues at coordinate 65,998 of PVKS010001976.1, forward strand.
GTGGAGAGGATGAAGATGGGCAGGAAGAGAGAAAAATCTTTTGTTTGGTACCTCTTGGCAATCGAATGGCCCTGTTGGCCAAATTCTTTTAATCTGTGCCACTGCTCCCAGCTGCAGAATCTGCATTCCCATTTTAGCATCTTTTGGAGGCACCTCATCTCTTCCAACCCCCTTTATGTATCCCCTCTTCTTGTGTCTTTTCCAAAATTGTCCTCTCCGAATCCTCTGACAAGGACAAAATGTTTTCCATTCACTCTACGCAGTTAGTCGAAAAATATAAAAGACTGTGTCTAAGTGCGGGAAAGCTTTTCTTATTATTATTATTTTTTTAAACCCCTGTGTGTTGTGGAGTTGTGGTTACTTTGTTGTGTTAACTACTGAAGCTGAGTCTGTGCGGATGAATGGCACAGAACAAGGGAACATAATGGAGGCAATCAACCGTTAGGCCGCCTCACAATGCAATCCAGGCAATTAAAAGCTCACCAGAGTTTAAATGAAATGGTTCTACTTATTTCTGCACACCACACTGCACAGGCTATTATTTATGTCTTTTTTTTTTTAATTATGATTTCCCTTAAACTGTCAAATAACTCAGAATGGCAGGGTCTCAGAGGCAATAAGAATTTCCCTCAGAACAATTTACATGCCAATCTAAAACTAGTTATGAGTCTTGATGTGCTATGAGCAACTTGTGAAATGTTTCTCAGCTGTGAATACAGAACTCTACCCAGGCGTGTTCTTCTAGATGGTGAAGGGAGGCCACAGACTGGTATATGCTTTTTAGGTACATGGCAGTGTGGTAACTACAAAATAGTTCCTTTTCGACAACTGTTAACTGGTGTGGAATCAAAAAGATTCTGTTTTCTAGAGAAATGTGATGATGTCCCCTAAAAGAAGATACCAGGGTGCAGTACAAAATATCAAACTCCTTTTATGCCCAAGGCCAGGAAGGATGTAAGAGTTTCAAATATTAATTGGCCTCTAAGTGCTAAATTAAAATGTCAACACAACAAAAACATTTTGTGAAGACAAGCAGGGTAGTGTTACTTGTGCCAAGTGTTCTTACCCGCTGTCTTGGTTGAAAAGCATTTTGAATAAAGGTAACTGACCACTTACACTTGGTTATAGTAACAGAGCTAAAGGAAATAATATAGTGTAGCTACTACTAGGAAAGATTTTAATTTTTTCCTTTAGTCTTTTTTTTAAAAATAATAACCTGATAAGCTAGATAATTAGAATGACTCCTCTAAATATATTTCTGGATGTTTTCAATAACAAAACCCAGAATATCATTTGAGAAATCAAAATTTCCCCCTCCCCCTAGGTATATGGCTAAAACGCACTTGCACGGTAATTAATGGGATTCATTCCTTGAGGAACCTTGCTAGAAGAGGATAACTAGTTCTGATCAAAGAAACTTCATTTGTTAGAAGTTCTAGAGAGTGAGATTTAACAGAGCTATCAAGGGTTATGATTAATCTACACTAAGGCCTTAGTCCTTCAAAGAATTGGAACAGAAAGCAGACTATGGGGATACCACCTGCTCTTCTGTGCAAATCCAGCTGCTAATCTGCAGCTCAGATGACCCCAGCTATGCAGATGATGCAGAAAGAGCAGTCACCCTGCTTTCCTTGTCTTTCCCTTCTCCACTGCTCTACCACTTCACCAGACAAGTTGTCTTCTATTGAAAGTTCAACTTCATGATGTTGTTATGTGCAATTTATATATTATTTGTACTTAGAAAAGTTACTCCGCTGTAGGAATGCATTGATGTATCTTTATCAGTGTGATTTTTTTCAAAATGTAAGGCTAAGAAGGTAAAAGAAGTAAAAGCTTCATTGTAAGGCATGGGAGGAAACAAGGGTTTTGCTCCTTTGGAGAAAAGAAATGCACAGAAAAAGTAGAAAATGATAGATTGTAATTTCTTTCCTTGAAACTTTGTAAAATGCATGTATATTTGCTGTTTTGTATCCTACATCCAAGTTTGAAACTTTATACCTAGGAGAGCTATCAAAGTACAGCAGAGAGATCTCTGGATTGTGAGAAAACCCCTTGGCCCCAACTCTACATTTAACTGTTATTCTGCCTTGAGGGAGTCTCTTAACATCACTGGGGCTCAGCATTACCATTTGTAAAATGAGGGAATTTGAGTTGATGATGTCTGTAGTTTTTTATAGTGCTTAAAATGAGTTACATGATAAAGGCGAAGCTTTGAATAGTTGTGCCAGCTTTTTTTGAGACTGTGTTTGACACCTAGGAAATAAGAAATTCAAAAGTGAATATACATTCACCGAAAAGATTTCGGGCAAGTTGTAAAACACATACAAACCAGCTAGATTCCTTATGTATAATGGAGATACAGCTTTAAAATATTTAAGTGTGCTTATATCTATATAGTATGTGTATACCTTCTATGTATATTTGTGTATGTTTATATAAATTTATATATGGACTTTTCCTTCTTTTGTTTCTCCTTTCCCTATAAAATAAATAAGTGCATGCTCATGGTAATAAATTGAATGATCCCATATTTATGTCTTATATAAAAGCATATAGTATATAGTTATGTAATGAACCAATAATATAAGCACCAATTGATGATTGTGAGTATAAATATATTTTGTGATTTTAACATAGTGAATACTTTGAAATATCAAGGACACAGAAGGAAGTATTTGGATGCAAAAAAAGCAGTAAGGGATTGGTGAGCTTTTCGGGTGGCTATGCTATATACTTTTAACTCTAAACATCTGTGCTGTTAAGTAAGCTTCATATAATCCCACACAGGGTGCCCTTTTCTTCCACCACCAACCATATATTAAGTGAAATTTTTAACCATTAAGCAAAATTTAGTTTTGACTTCTGTAGTCTGTGTATGGATTCATTTGTTAAATAGCTTTCTTTTTGAATTGTTAGCCATTTACTCACATTTTCTTCCTGGAGGAACTGCTCTATGTGAAGAATGATTTAATGTTATTTAACTCCACATATATAATGTCAACTTCCCATGTACGGCGTGAATTCATTATTATTACCACTTTATATGTATGACTTCATCAATGATTTAATAAGGATTTTATAAAGTTTGAGACATTTTACTTTCAAAATTTAGTTAGATTTCAGTATATCCCTAAAAGAAAAAAATCCAACACCTCTAGGAAAAGGCATTATTAAATATTTAACTTGTTTGAGGTCTTTTGACATTTCTGTAGTCTGTCTTGGAATCTCATCTCTCTCTTTTTGTTTTTGTCTTCCTTTAGGTATACAAATGCTCTCAGTTCAGCCAGACACCAAGCCGAAAGGTTGTGCTGGCTGCAACCGAAAGATCAAGGACCGGTATCTTCTAAAGGCCCTGGACAAATACTGGCATGAGGACTGCCTGAAGTGTGCATGCTGCGACTGTCGATTGGGAGAGGTGGGCTCCACCCTGTACACTAAAGCTAATCTTATCCTTTGTCGCAGAGACTACCTGAGGTAGGAATTGTCCTTACACCCCAGTGATGGCTGGATGCCTTTTAAAATTATATTTGTAAGTGTAGCTTGTGTTTGTTTCATTTTCTTACTACCAGCTCATGATCCTGAGATGTGTTGACCTGTCAGCCTTCAAAATGCTGCCCTGTGTGTGTCATGCAAATCACTGCTCAAGGAATTGCCAGCAAAACATATCTACAGTGTTCCAATTCGGCTTCCTCATATTTAGGAATCACTTATTCCACTACTTATATTGAAGCTTCCGGTTAATGTCAAAAATGTATTTTGTAGAAATCAGCATACAAATTGTGTTTATTGGGGCATAAGAGGCAAGGTAGGTTGTATGTAACACAAATGGATCCATTGCCTAGTAAAACATTTGAACTCTTTGTTTTTGAAAAGTTCAACTTCAGTTGCTCTGGCTACGCTTTTTGTTTCAGATTTGTCAGAGGAAGTCAGTTTTAAATCCTTAAGTGGTTTTTATTGGTATATTTCTTGTATGGTTTTGAAAACTTTTCCTAAGAGTGAAACATTTCCCCCCAGGACATTCAAAATGCTCATCAAGAAGACATTGCTGAGCATTGAACAGCCTCAGACTTCCCTATGCCTTTATGGAGAATAAAAAATAAAGGCCATCATTATGGGGAAATGATAGGCGCACTGCAGACTGTACACATCTGAGCAATTGGAAGACAATGCAGGTGTTCCTGCCTAGGAAGGCACGGAGTCAGCTAAACTTGCTCCCCAGCATTTAGTACTCAACCCAGAAATGCTGCTGAAGAGACATTATTGTTTCAGGGAACTTTGTGACTTGATTCAGCTGCAAATTACTTTTATTAATAAAGTAGGATCTATCAAATTAGAGAAATGATATATGGCATCATTTGGGTTTTCACATTTGATACGATTAATCATTTTTCTAGTCTGGCATTAAGCTATTTATTTTGAATTTTTTTTCTTCTGACACAAAATTTATCAATCAGCAGTAACTCCTTAACCATCTTGGTCATTCTGGGAGGTATTTTCTAGGGAATCAGATCCTTCTTACTCCATAATTCAGTTATTTAAAGTCAGATTCAATCTCTCTATATAAAAATACATCTTTTGATTAATGGTAGTTACAAGAGGGTGAATCCAGGGCTGTTTATCAGGTTCCATTCTTCTCCTCTCTCAGTACTGCCTCACCTGACAGCCTTCTGACTAATTGTGGCCACTTGTTCCTACTCCCCTGTGCTCCAAGTGCACAAAATGCTTGCAAGGTGCCAACAATGGGAAGCGACTCCCCCCAGCCAGGATTTCCCCTCATTATGGTGGCACAACTAATCAGTTAACTTAAAACGTGAATTCTTTCAGAACTCTCCAGGCTTTGAACTTTTCTCTTTGAAATAAAAATTTCTCCTCTGCTCCTTGCGACTTGGAGCCTCATTTCCACGCAAAGCATTTGTATTTGCTTTTCATGATTGAACACTGCTTTCTAGTTTTGCTTTATCTGTACTAAGCAACAGTCACAGCTTTTTGACTCCTTTAGACTTTTACATTTGCTTACAATTTCACTAACTCAAGTGGATTTATGTTGCATTCCCAAACAAGGGGTTTATGAAGTTTAAGCAAGATTAAGGTGTTTTAATACTTGGAAAAGACAAAAATTAAGGAAACTTTGAAGAAAATCGCTTGAAATATTTGGATTTTTTAGATAAAAAAATACAAATTTGCCACTGAAACACTTGCATTGCGAGAGAGACAGCTTCACGGTTGTTGATACAGTCTCAAGCTGAGAAAGTAACCTTAGCTTTGCTTGGCTTTATTCTTCCTTATGTTAGCAAACTTTATAATGATAAGGTGGTCTTTAATAGTCTTAAGTAGAATTTATCAAAATAGTCTTCATATCAGAAATCCTCATCTATCTCTAAAAGAATGTTGGTTATGTGGTTTAATTTCTGTTAATTTCTGATGTGCTCCAACTTTTAATGCTAGTTAACTTACTACAAATATTTCACCCTTTCAAATATAAACCCTCATTCTATTAGCCAATATTTTCATTTCTCACAGAACAATTTCCTCTTAAATTGATCATTACCACATTAATGAAAAGTTGTTATGTTAATAGCCTGAGGGTTGTTAACATTTCAAACTAGGCTGCTAACTGCAAGCTTCTCCCTTATTTAAAATGCAGCTTTGCTGTGTTCAATGTAATCTCTTTGGCAACTTCATCAACACTTAAAAATTGTAGACGTGAGACGAAGAATTGGTATGTGTATAAAACACGGTGTGATGTGTTACAGATTCCGCCACAGATGTAGTATTTAGTTTTGTGAGGAAAACGTGTGTTTAAAGCTATATAGATGTTCAGCAGCATGTGTCTCTCGTTGACAAATTGAAGGAGCCCGACTATATGCATTCAATCAACAAACATGTCAAATTTATTGATGAATCAATTTCTTTGATTATGTATTGTCTTTCAAAAATGGTACCTCAATGCCTACTCTGTGAGAGGGAAAATTTAAACAGTGCACAAAATTAAAGAAAAAGGAGCTATACCATTTATTAATGATGAACTATCAAGCTTTGTTTTAGAAAAAATGAATAAAGAAACTGATATATAATCACAGTTTTAGGAATTCGACTTTCTGGCAAATAGTTCATTTAATTATATAAAATATGTAATACGATCAGTGAATAGGTAATATTCTGTGGTTATTTTTCTGAACCGCAAAAATAATCTTTCTTGTTTCCATCTGAGTCCTGCATATTTTCTTTTTTGTGTTTTGCACACAAAATATTTAACCATTCACATTCTATAGAAAGTCATCTTATTTTGCTTTGGTTTCAGTCTCAGGATATTTCTTTGAGGCATGGAACAGGGGAACAGGTAAAGAACTTGCAGATTTGTGTATCTCACTCTGCGTCACCAGGCACTTAAATAAGAATATGGAAAATGATAAGGAAAACAATTACACACGTCGATAACTTATTGGTTATTGGCAATCTCATGGGCTAGATAATTTGTCACATCTAGAGAAGAGTCAACTCTTTTTTCACAGTGGCATTTAACTTCTTAATAAATTTCCTAATAAAAAATGCTCATAATTTTGAGGAATGAGTCTTAAAGATCCGTTTTATTTTGCATCTCGTGGAGATAATGACAGGTTTTTACAAGCTATTTGAGTAATGATTTGAGATATTAAATAATGTACAAATATAAGAATTTAAACAGTAAGATTTTTTTAAGAGTTGTAGAAAGCATTGTTGTGGTAAATTTGATTATTTCTACTTTTGTGTTTTCTCTGTTGGGGCACAATTAACTACCATTAAAAAAGAGAAAGAAAAGAAAATTATTATACAGTCTATGCACAGAGTGACTTTCTCACCTTCCATATAACCGGTCTTGTATAATATCTTTAAGATAAAATTCAGCCATTTTCAGGATTGTTCTCCTCTTTCCAAAACTCATCAGATAGAAGAAAAGGATTGATTTTAGAACTTCTCCTATTAATGTGCTTTATAATTGAAACCATGAAGTCAATCTGCCTGTCAGTATTTATATGTCAAGACTCAGAAACATGTCTGTTCATAATGTGACTGCCCATTTATAACTCTATTTTTTGAAGTTGACTTTATGACAAATTAGATAAAGACCATCTTTGTACCTTTAGAGTTTTAAAATGATAGTGTATAAAGTTTATTAACATTATTAGGTAAAATTAGCAAAATTTAGTAATGATGTTGAGACTCTTGTTACTGCTGACATGCTTATTTTGTATTGGAAAATCTGAATAAAAGAGTCAATGTATAATCAGACTTTTTAGAATTAAGACTTTGTGGCAAGCATTAATTAGTCAGAACTAGGAGAAGCATCCAGATACCTTAATTTTCAATCTTAATTTTCAATAAAGGATATCAGAATTTACCACTCCAGACTTTGGATGATTTTTGCTCAATTTTTTGTTTGAGCCTGCAGCTTCTCATGGTGTATTTTAAGCATTAAGTTGATAGAAGCTGTATCTTGTATCCCTATGAATGGTGTCTTGCCAGAGAGTTTATTCAAAGCTGTTTGCTCTGGTATATGCCATGAAAGCTGCTTATAGCTATTCCTATATGAGAAGCTGTAAAATGTCTTATATAAAATTTAATGCAATTTGCTATTTTTATATGTGAGCATGATTTGTTTAAAATGAAACTACTGGGAAAGAGTGATGCTTCATGTTCCACCATAGTTGCCAATTAACTAAAATGATTTGAAGCTTGCTATGCTGAGAACAAATTTTATATGTTTTAATATAATAATATAACAACTCTAAAAGAGAAAAGTAAAATAAAATGCTACACAGAGCATAAATCTAGCTATAACTTTATTTTATAGTGTTAAACCTGGTGCTTCAAAATCTTTACATAAGGTTAAATTTATATTAGTGCATATTTATACCCTTACATGTGAAGATGAATGTGTTGTTAATACTGTTTCTTCTGGCAATTCATAGTACTATTTCTTTTTTAATACCAAATGAAATATTCCTTCATCATCATCTTTCTGATATTGGGTATTTAAAAACATTTTCCCTGGAAAGTAGGCCATTATTATTATTTGAAGCATCATGATTTATTGTTTTAAATACTGAAAATTTAAGGCTTTATGTGGAATGAAATTTCTTATGAATAAATTTTTTTCTACAGGCTTTATTTGAGCTTTTTAAATATTTTACTGTAGTCATTTTTATCATATTTAAATGTCTCAGTTAATCTTAGTATTATGAAATATTTTGACATATCAGTGTTTTGGATGCTATGATCTATTAAAAAATACTCTGTTATATTCCTCATTAAATATCTTACCTTATTTGTAGCTTTATAAAAAGCTGTAATTTTAAGTCCATTTTCCCCTTTGTGAAGGAAACATTATTGAATTCTGTTTGAGATATTCCAGACTATGTGCTATTCATAGAGCAGTACAAATCAGAGTGACAATTTTGTTCTGTACAGTTCTATAGAGGAGTGCTACTCATTCTGGGAAAAAACTGGTGGGTTCACACCAGACTTCTTGAATGACAACCACCCTGCAACAATTTCTGTTAAAAATATTTAATGCTTACATAGAGTTTCTTTTCATTTGCACATTTAACTATAACATGCATCCATTTGCAGTGACAAAGTATTTACGTATTCAATATAATTAATTATTTTAGTTTTTTTAATTATTTTAGTTTTCAATTTGTTTTATAGACTTGAGATATTTTCACAGAAAACGTAACTCCCCCCAAAATATTAAAAGTACTTCCCACTATTTCTGTATCTCTATCATTTTTTTAAAAAAAGATCTTTTTGTAATGTATACAGTACTTCTGTAAGGATTGTTTTTAAACATAAGATGGCTACGTTAGATGTACCTGACTTAGCAAAAAAAAAGGTCTGTTTTTACACATATATTTAGGATTAAATACATCTGGAAGAATTACACTTGAGAATTGCTAAAATTGCTTGTTATGTGCTTAATAAATGCATAGAATTCTGGGAAAGAATCTCTATTTTTGGTTGACCTTATATATATCAAAGAAAACCAGCACTTCATTTATAAATTCACCATTAACTTCCATTAAGTGACTAATAAATTTTAATGCTGTGTTTTGACTGCACAAACATAATTTATTAAGGAATCACATTTTGAAAATATGCTGAAAGTAGTAATTTTGTAAATGGTTTGGATGAATATGTACATTGTAGAAATGTATTATGTGGTTCAGTTTTCCACCTCACATGTAAATTACATAGTCTGAAAGAAGAATTGCATTCAACTAAATGACTATTGTATTTTCCTTCATTATACTATAAGACATCAAAGTCTTATTTTGTATTTTGTTTGAAAACATTTTTCCAGTTCTTATGAGAATGTGTTGTTATTCAAAATCATATACCACACCTTCATCTCATCTTCCAAAAAATTAGCTAACATTTCTCACTTTCATCAATCAATGGTAAAATATATGAAAAATAAACACTGAACAGGATATTGATGGAAAGGAAAACTACAAATAGCAAGACTCTGCTGTGTCATCAGATAGTTTTATAAAACAGCATTTGCATTAGTATCTACATTTCTATAAAAAGACACATTCCTTTTTCAGTATTTTAGTTTCATAGTTTGATAAGCTTTGAAATCTATAAAATGTGGATGTTTGAAGCCAGTTAATTTCTTAATACAACAAACTATAGCACTGATCTATTATTACAGGGTCTTCACCATGCTAAGATGAAAGAAAACTTTTATAAAATTATGGAATGTCTAAATTTATTCTAGTTTGATTTTTATCATTCAGTTCTGTTTTTGTTGACTCCATGGTGTTTGATCCTGTCTGTTCTCTTTCTGTCATGGAGAGATACTTGTTTTGATGATTAACTATATAGTTCCCTTTTCAAGGTATTTATAAGAAATGCATTTTGAAGCAAAAGGTTGTACTGTGAAGCAATAAATGTGGCATTTAGATTTCTATTAATTTCTTTAAAACAATTTCTTTGCTTTCTCCCTCTTCGTGGTCACCATTAATAGATAACGTCTCTCTAAAAGATTTAGGATTTAAGTGTATCCTTTTATTATTTCAGTCAAACATATCTGTTATAGTCACAGACTACATAAGTCACTTGTATATTTGCTGGTGCCATGTTTTATTTCTGTCCTATATTATCAAACCTTCTAGATAAACCTTTTTCTTTTCAACAATATTTTTGAGGCTCTATACAAATTCTAAATCTTTTTGCTGAATTCCTTTGCACCATAATATTAATTTTTTATCATGTAAAAATGTCTAGCTGTGGGCTTTACAAGTTTAAAATAAAATCCCACTTGAGATACATAATCATCTTGGAATAGTCAGATTCCTGATCTGAAGTTGGAAAATTAACATTAAGCTTCATGTATTAAGTTAGACTCTAATCAGCATGTGTTGTTATGATTCAGTTGAATATTGAAAACTCACCAACTGGGCTACTGGGAAAATAAAAGACTCTTAGGAATTCGAAGATTGTTTGCAGATGAGTACACCAAAGCTGTATTAAGTAAAATTGTTATTACTAATTCAGTGAAGCATTGTCCACATTAAACCTATCTTATTAATAAAAACAGAAAATCAGTTTTAGCAAAATAAATATCAAATATGACAAGGACAAGTAAGGGGGCATGGAACTTTTTAAAATGTGCTAATGCTAACATTTCATAGTAATCTAAAAATACCACAGAGAAAAATTAAATCCCCATCTCTAATGCTGTAGGATCCCAACAGGCAACATCAATGGGGAAAACCACTTTATTTTCTAAAACTTTTAGATTGGTGCCATGTTTTTTTATTATAACAGTTCTAACAGAAATTTATATTTACCTGTTTTCAAAATTATCTTTAAAAAAAAAAGACTGAAAATCTTAAATGATGTCTTTTGCTATACTACTCACATAACATTGCAAGCAGAAGGTATAGGACTTGTACACTTTAAAATACCCTATAAAACTGAGCACAGTGCCTATTTTGTATGTGTCGACTGCTCAATGAAAATATCTTCTGACCAGTTGCTACACATGAAGACTAGGTAATACGAATGGATTAGTACCTGTTCCTGTATTTGGGTGAGTGGGAGTAGAAGAAGTGAATGGAAAGGAACCAGCTTCAACCACTAAAAGAGTCTTAGATACTATGGGCCAATTTACAGGTTAAAAGTTCAACTATAGTATGAACATAATTTTAAAACTTGGAGAGATTGCATGTAAATATTCCACTGAGGATCACTCACACTTTGAGAAATACAAAGAAATGGGGTTGTTGAATTGATTTAAAACTCAGCTCTATTTTCTGTGACCACTAGGGGAAAAATGTATAAGGTTCTGAATTTGAAGAATCCCTTCTTTCCATAGTAAGTCCTTTCTGAGAGGGTGGTATTGCAGTTTATACCATTATTAAGATTACATAATTTGCTGTGACAGCTTAATGACGGAACTGTTGATCACTTAGCAAATATTTCAAGTACCAATATTTTATTCCTATAGATAATTGATATACAACATTATATGCCTACTTGATTTTTTTGTCCATCATTAATTTAAAATAAAACTTGTTAATATTTTGCAATGTGAGGACTAAAGTATACAATCAGGGAAAGTGGGGGAGAACTCAAGGGCATGTTATTTTTGAAGTTTTCTACAGCAGATATAGATAGTCAACACTTTTGTTAAATAACTTAGTAAAACATAGTTTCGCTCTAGTCATGACCTATGGAACCAGTATAGGGAATGAAAAGAGGCATGACCAGGAAAGATTAAAACATCTTTTGAAGAAGGGAGATTATAAATAATAAGTAAAAATTGGATTCTGTAAAAGTTCTGTATGCCACCAGTCTTAACTATAAATGCTGAGTTTAATAGCTATATTTTAGGTGCAAACTAAGAGATAGCTCACAAATATGTGTATTGTTCAATCTCTTAGCACAGAGACCATAAGCTATTAAGAGAGGGACAATTGATGCCTTGCAAAACACTTAGCATTCCTTTCCCCATTTTCTCAATTAACAAATGTCATTATTTTAGAGTATTGGATAAGGCCTTAGGATATAGCACTAAATAAAACACAAAATTTTCTCCTCACCTTGTAAACTTTATATTCTAGTTAAGGGAAGCAGATAATCAATAAAATAATAATAGAGCACATAGGAGACAGTAATTACTATGGGGGGTATTAATTACTGTGTAGCAGTAGTAGAAGTTTGTAGTATTTGCATGTGTGTAAGAAAGAGAGGGGGGTTTCTATATTACATAAGGTGTCCACAGGAACCTCATTTGAGATGGCAACTTAAGACCTGAAGGAAGTGAGGGGAATGGGCATGGGCATGTGTGTGAAGGACACTCAGAGTCCAGGGAGCAGCCAGGACAAAGGTACTGAAATAGGAGCTTTTCTGATATGTTTGAGGAATATTGAAGATGCTGGTGTAGCTGGTGTAAGAGCAAAGGTTGCCAGGATCAGGAGCAGCCATAGTGAAGGCCTCTGATATCTCCTGTCACCATTACAACCAGAATTCCCCAGGTGGCCCCTAGGGATGCAGTAATAATTTTGGTAACTATTCATCTAAGCTATTATGGAATCAGTTCCATTTGGGATTATAGAGCTCATGTACTGAATTGAATTTTTTCAATTTTTTCAATTTTTTATTCATTATTTACTGTTTTTTAAATGCCTTTATTTGGTCTCATTGATAAACCTTTATGATTAATCATTGTTAAACATTCATGTGAAAATAGACCTCAGGACTCAGCCACTGACTGTCCATTGCTAATCCATGGATTATGCTGTAATTATGTTTTAATTTTAAATCAACACATCTGTATACATCAACTAATGTGGTCCATGGATTATTTACATCATAGTATTCTATATAAAATACAAGGAAATGCCTGTATTGAGGGTTAAGGCTGCCCACACAACATTCTGGAGGTTAACCCCAATGTAATTAATAACTTTTGGATATGTAGGTAATAACTACAGAGACGTGGATTTTTCAAAGACTGACCATTTTCAACTTTTGAAGTCCATTGTATTAAGACTGAGGATGATTTTTTGTTGTTGTTATTTTGTTCTTTCACTTTTTAAAAATTAAGCCAAACTCAGTAGTCTAGTACTTGCCCAGGAAGCATGATGTACTAATGTTGATACCTAGCACTTCAAAATTATAAATAAATAAGCAGATACATTAAAGTTAAACCAAATCTTATTAAAGTACATTCTTTTTTTTCTCCCAGCAGCACAGATTGAACTCAGAGGCACTTTAACACTAGGCTATGTCCCCAGCCCTTTTTACTTTTTTATTTTGAGACAAGGTCTCCCTAAGTTGCCCAAACTGGCCACAGACTTGGGATTCTCCTGCCTCAGCCTCCTGAATAGCTGGAATTACAGAGATACACCTCAGTACCCAACTGTATTTTCTAGCACAAAACATTTAAAACACTATATTTGCTCTAAATTCCATAAATGTCTCTAAACCAGATATTTAGAGAAGAGACATTAATGGTACATGGTTATTTAAAACTATTTAAAACAATTCAGTATATCACATTCTTGATGAGCTGAGATAAATAGAATTTTTGTCACCAACCTAATAACCCTAGTCCACAAAAGTAAATTTCACATCAAGAAGAGATAAGCATTCATCTTTGAAACTAAACAATTAATATTCACTTCTATTTGTGAGAGTGAGATTTATATATATAAACTTAACTTTGAGTTTTAAATACACATCAATGTACTTGAGCCTGCACTCCTATTTAGAAAATAGTTTGGGTCATATAATGGGCCCTTGCTGAGTGGTGCTAATGTGCCTTGACTCTCACAAGGAGGAACAGAATGCTGAGCTATCAGAACGGTGGTACCTGTACTTGACACACACACAAAATCCAACATGCACTCTTCAGAAACCTAGTAGGAGGTGGCGGCTTTCCAAGCCCTAATTCCCACTATCATCATGTATCCTGGGTGTGTTATTCTGTTTGTTTCTAACAGCCCTCTTATTCTTAGTAGAGGGGGAATCTGTTACAAACAGGTTGATAGGAAGACCTATACTACTAATCATTTAAGATTCTTTTCTTAAGTAGATCAGTTTGAGCTTGATAGCAAGGAAAATTTGCAAAATCTTGACCTGATTGTTTAAATAATCTCATCAGTGTAGTTATCAAACTAACCACCCTCCTTAGAATATGTTAAATGCTTGAAATATGTTAATTTTTGATTAATCGTCACTTTCCTCCATGACCTAAGAAAAAGTTAGACATTTTGAGATTTTAAATTAAAATGTTGTTTAATTTTCCGTTTCAAATTTATATATTGAGCCTTCCATTTGTAACACAATTCATATTTCTAAAGACACAAGCTTGTTCTATATTTGTTTTTAAACGGATCATGTATTTTAACCATCTCTCTGTTTCTTATTGTACATTAGATGTTGCCCATCCCAGCTAACTACCATTATGGCATTTTAATCTTACATTTCTATCATGACCATTCATCTAGTTTTTTATTTTCTGTGAACATCCCTTTATTTAAAGTCACATCCTTTCTTGATAATTCCCCAAATATCTTCCAAAGCAGGTGAGGTTAGACTTATCCCTGGATTTCAGAGGCATGTTGAGAAGCGCAGTGGTGAAAAAGCCAGATCTGAGCCACTCTGCTTCATCCCGTCCGTGTCCCTGTAGGGTGCTCCATCTCTCCAAGCCTCCGTTGAGCTGTCTGTACCTAGGGAAATGCACCCATTCTTAGAATTGAAAGAGCTCAATACTCCGGCAGAGGCTTCATGGCAGCTCTGTTGCTTTGGAGGAAGAGCAGCACTGAGTTAAAAAGATGAGCTAGTGGGAAAATTAAACCTAAAGAGAAGATTAAAGACACAGATAAAGATGAGCTGTAAGAGTGAGTAATAATCAAGAATATGGACATTATTACTGTAATAAGGTCTTTTGCCAATTTTTCACCTACATAGACGATGGATAGAGAAAAACCTAAATACCATGTGAACTTGAGCCCACTTAGGAAAAAATTCTTTTTTTTTTTTTTTTTTAAGAAAAAAGGACAGTGAGAGAGAGAAAGTGAGAATGGATTTTTATTGAGTTTTTCACGTGGCCTTTGTTGCTCTGACACTTAGTTGTATACGTGGGTGCTGGGGTTTGAACTCGTGTACTAGCGCATGCCAGGCAAGCGCCGTAACCACTGAGCCACCGCTCCAGCCCCCAGGAAAAAATTCTTAACAGTGGTCCCTGGAATTTGGAATGGCTTCTTAGTTAAGATTATAATTTATACAATTAGGGTGAATTGAACTCTTTAGTGAAATTTTGGAAAGTTTGACTTCTCCTGTAACTAAGTTGACAGCTTTCTAAAATATCTTAGGTGCCCCTGCTCTCCCTATTTTAGTATGTGAAAGTTCTGTAGCCTTGCAAATTGTTATATTTAATATTCCATAGGGCTGAATTATAAAATTGTAAGTTGCTTTAGGTTTACTTTACAGTGTTGGTTTTTGTATCTTTTTATCAGGTGGCAAGGCCAGTGGAATGCAGATATCTTTTTTATTGATAGTCTTTTTGCAGTGTTCTCTAAACACTGCAATGATTATGTACATTTATTGTAAAGAAAGTCACATATACACATCATATATATGTCACAAATAATCCATTCTATATTTCTTAAATTATGAAAACAATGCTTAAAAGATCAGATAGAAAATAAACAAATAGAAATGCTGATAATTTTTAAAGCATCCCTGAGATCTCTGCAGCCCCAGTTTGAGAGCAATTGAAAGTTGTTTGGTAGTGATACTTATGAGTAAATGAGGAGTGAACAGCAATGCTCGGGAAAGGAGTTATAAGAATAAGGTCTGGTAGTTATTTAAAATAAAGGAACTTTCAAAGCATGAGCTACTATGTCTTGCACTCTTCATTTCATTTTAAATCAAGGATTTCCTGCAGTAGAAATTTGACAATGCATGTGGACTCTCTCTAAAGCTAAAGCGTAGCCACTGGCAACATTAATATGAGGCAGGGTTTCTCTCCCTCCGCTGCAACCCCCCATTCAGGACACAGTGAGATTTTAGACAGATAAATGCTAAGAGAACCCTATGTACCAAAGGCAGTGTTTACTGCATGTAATACATATCATTGTTTGTCTCCTGTAGTGAAAAATACTTGTGTCGTGCTGTTAAAATGCACTCCTGACAGACCAGTGCTTGCTATTATAGGGTCCATTGCTTAAAAAAATGATACACTGACAGAAATACAATTTAAGAAAATTTAACACCAAGGGTAGTCAACCATGTAGGCTACTATTAAGGGGCCAAAACTCAAGGCCAGGGGTTTATTTAAAAGAGAAGCACAGTTTATTTGCTAGTAGTAGGCAAAGTTAAAAGAAAAAAAATCAAACTTGAATTCCTTGCTCTCTAGTCTGTAGAAAATTAATGAAAGCAACAGTTCAATAAGATTTTATTGCAGAAATGTTTAAGTAAAACATTTTAAGAATGCTTCTGAATTTTTAAGCAGTTACTTACCATTTAGAAAGCTATAACACTGTCGTGCGTAACAAATTGTTAGCATTGGATCCTAGGCACACCCCGTGATTTTCTTAAAATGGGTAGTCAGAGCTGATTAATCTGAATCACTCTGTTCATTTCATTTTTGTGTGTATAGCTTTTAAATATATTTGAGATTGACAGGTCAGCAGCAACCACAATTACTACAAGTTAAAACATAGACTATTGTCCAAGGACCTTCATGGGCACACTTTGGTAGCTAAATGCATTGGATTTGAATCAAGACCTTTTGAGAAGGAAAATAACCAAATATGAGATATGACAAAATATGTTGGATTTTTAGGAGAGTACAGAATGTCCTACTGAATAAACTGCTACTGAATGATAAAGCACGTGATTTTAAGCTATCATATGACTCTTACTATTAGAATTCCATGAATTTCGATGAGATGCATTATCTAATTTTACCATTTAAAAACAAATCTGTCATCTAGCAATATGTAATGCCAACTGTACGGATTACATGTTCCTTTGGGAGAAGGTTACAACAGTGATGTGTTAAACAATCTGAGCTACAGGAGCTTCACTGAGAGGTACCAGAGACAGAAAAAAGCTGATGCGGAAGTGAAGAGATGTATATCTTGAATTCTGTACCTCACACTACAGTCTTACTGCTATGTCCTATACTGGGCCTTGGGAAGCATTTGGTACTTCCAAGATAGGATGTCAAAAGATGTGCAATGTCTTTGCAAATATTCCCCCTAATTAAGTTGGTCTGAGCCTGACAATATTATACAAGAGAGTTTTCTGTGGATTTAGAAGGTCATGCCTGTTAAATTTGTCCAAACACATTGTCCAGGGCTCTGACTCAGCTGTAGGTTGGAGCAGACCCAGTAATGCTTACTAAGGAAGATTGTGATCATCAGGTCTCCTTTCCATAGTCACGTGGTGTGGCTCTCCATTCATGTACCTGTGTTAGTTATGTTTCTGAAAGTCCACATACAGACTTTATCATATCATGGTATCTTAGCACTCTGTGTTCTTGCAAGAGATTACAGCTGCTTTTCATTCTTATTTTTTTTAAAGTTGGCTAAAGAAAATAGTGTTTATAGCTGATTAGCTGAAAAACTGGATGTTAAGCTGTTCCTTCATATAGTTTTAAATTGATCCTTTGGCTCAATCTAGAGAGCTATGTTTTTGACCTTGATCTCAGTTGTTTTGGCATTTCAAACTTTCTTACAGAATTGCATAACATGATTTCACCATTAACTGTACTGAGGGATATTTTATTAAACAACTGCAAAAATCATTCCATGTCTTAAGGATGCAAAAGAACAGTTTTTACTGTATCATGCAGTGTCTTACAGATTCATTGGTGACAATTCCCTCAGATGTAAGTATATGAAAATTTCTTGGGACTCTAAACAATTAATTGGCTTTTTTCTCAAGCCCTAGGAATCATGTATTTGTTCACATTTCCCTATTTTCTTCTTCTCCTAGGAAGCTCAGGTCAAATTTTCTTTCCAACAGTTATTCAAAACTTCACAATGTCTTCTTATAGTCTCCACTGTTTTGTATTCTCTTGCCCATATTTTCCTTATTATGCATCTGAATCTATTTATATCATCACGGGATCATTTTTTACATTACTAAAATGAAATAGTTTAATAGTTGGAATAGGAGAACTATAGTGGAAAGAAAATACAGGTGAGAACACAATTCCTAATATGTGACAGCAGCGCCAACCACTAAGTGGGATGAACTCAGCAAAGAGGAGGATGTAATGAACTCTCTAGTCTGGATAGTATGCATAAAATACAGGTGGATTTGAACAGTGTTTGGGACACTTGAGCTCACTTTAGGATGAAGACAGTACAGATGTAACCTTTTGTGTTCTTTAATTTTCATCTTTATGTAATTATGTAGCATAAGATTAATTCATTTTAAAAGTTCAAACATAGGCGTGCACATTTTATTTCTTGAAGTAGTCATAAATAACTTTTTTTTCTATAATGATAACTCTGATTGTAAACAATATAGACTGAATTATTTAACTCACCAAGGGCTAACCCAGGAATCACAAACACAAATACCTCCAGGTACTAGGTTCCAGCGGGTAAAATAATGAGGTGAACTGGGGTTTGCATGCCCCATCCAGAGGGGCATAATTTCAACAGATTGTAGAATTATGGCTTTAATGTTGCTCATTTCTCTGGGTAAGTTAAGATGTTTTCCTAGACAATTAAATGAAATATCTTGGATTTAAGATGATAACTAATGCAGTGCACAAGCCAACATCATGCAGCCTCGTGATCAGAACTCTGAAATTCTAGTTTCAAATAACTGATCAGGCTTTTAAACCCATATGATTGGCTGAAGCATTTGAAAATGTTCTTAGCATCCTAGAATTTTGAAGATCAGAGCACTACCACTCCATCCACATATACCAGTTATACACATGTACCTGCTTCAAATCTCCTGGGAGATTTCAACCTAACAAGGAAACTTAGACTGCTCTGTGACGTGGAGGCAGCCCCTCCTAGGAAAAGAGACTCTTAAACCTCCTGGCAGCCATCGCAGCTTTCAAGGAACTGAGCAAGGTATTTTCAGGGACCCTCACTCTGCCAAGATGATGTCTCTTAAGACGTTGGAAGCCACCCACTTCTAAGTAGGCCTCTTTACCCTGTAATTATTTGTCACTGATGAAAGGCAAATCCACCATCCTTCTCCCACCAGTGTTAACTCCTGCTTTCCCTTATTTTTATTTCTGTTGTCAACACTCAACACTTTTCCACTGGATCCCCTGGGAACCTCATGACATTGTTAGTAACCTTCTTGTGTCCATAATCTCTTAGCAACATATTTTCCCCATCAAAACAGTGTTTGAACTGAGTTTTATCCACTGCTTTAATCGAAACTTAGCTTTCCTTTAAGGAGACAGATTTCCCTTCAGCTGTCAATTCACTCTTGGAAATCCCACATTCCAGGAAGCCAAGAGGAGAAGCTGGCATCACCTTCTATGCATACATCTTCATTCAATAATAAAAGCGCACCCTCCAACAAAACGCACACTCACTAGTATGTGCTAGGTTTTACCCTTGCTTACTGCTGTTATTTCTGTCTTCCTATATTTCTAGGAGATATTGAGACTGACAGCTGAACCATCTGCAACCAAGCCCTAGCTTGTTGAATCTCGTTGATCCTACTGAACTTCAGTCCTCCATCCCAGGATCACATGCAGCATCTCATTACAGGAAAACATTACATTCCAGGGAATTTAAACTCAATGACATCATCCCATCTCACTTGCCATATATCTGATCTTTTGATTTCTGAATTCTGCTCTCATATCTTTTTCTCCTAATTGGTCAAATCTTTCAGTCTTCTTTCTGCTTAATGTAAATGCAGCTGTTGACCATGTTGATCTCAGCCTTCCATTCGCATTTCTTCTATCACATCTGTTTTTGAACTTGGCAAATATACATAGTTATACTAGCACCTTTTTTTGTACTTTTATAGTATGACTGGGCATTGCTTGAAATAAGTAAATGTTACGTGGATCGATACTTCCTGGTGTTTTCTTTGCATCAGATATGATGTAAATCATCCTTTTTCCATCACTTAAATTCCATCTCCTATTCTAGTTGTAACTTTTTTTATCACGTGAATGTAGATAAGTTGCTCAAAGTAGGAATTCCTTTTAACACCAATTTTGTGTCCTTGGTCCTATTCTGTTATTCTGTGGGTTTTCATTTTATGTGATAGCTTCTTTGTCTTCAATATCGTCTTCTTCTTCTTCTTCTTTCATTTTTTTATTCCAGTAGTGAGGATTAATACCATTTTCTAGGCAAGTGCTCTACCAGCTACATTCTAGATTATTTTTAAATTTATTTCAAGACAAATTCTTACTGAGTTGTCAATCTGGCCTCAAACTTACCATCTTCCTGTCTGAGCTTCTTGAGTAGTTGGGATTACAGGCATGTGGCACCGTGTCCTGTTCTTCAGTGTCTTTTTTTTTTTTTCTTTAAAGAGAGAAGGACAGTGAGAGAGAGAGAGAAAAAAAGAATCAATTTTTATTGAGTTCTTCACATGGCCTTCGTTGCTCACTTAACTGTGTACGTGGGTGCTGGGGTTCAAACTCGTGTGCTTGTGCATGCCGGGCAAGCACCATGACCACCGAGCCACCACTCCGGCCCCTGTGTTCTTCAGTATCTTTAATGTCTTCAGTTCTGTAGTCTCTTGACCTTGAACATGAGTGTACTCAAGAATTTTCCTTTCTAGAGCAGAGTGTGGTGGTGCATACCTGGAATCTCTGCAGCTTGGGAGACTGAGGAAGTAGGATTGTAAGTTCAAAGCCAGCCTTGGCAACTTAGGCTCCAAGAAACTTAATGAGACCCAGTCTCAGAATAAAAAAAAAATCAGATATGGGCTAGGGATGTGGCTCAGTGATTATGCCCCACTAGACTCAATCCCTGGTGCAAAAAAAAAGAAAGAAAGAAAGTAAAAGGATTTCTCATTCAGAAAAATCTGTATTCCTCAAGATATTTTGATATTATCCATTTTAATTATTGTCCAAGTTTCCTGTTTTAAAGAATAGTCTAACACTGTCCATATTTTGTCAACATCATTTACTCTTCACCAACTCATGATCCGCCTTCTACCACTAACCACTCTCCTGACATCACTCTCCCTGATACCCAATTGCTATAGCTAGGTGAAATTTTCTCAGGAGTAATCATCTTACAGTCTTGTTTTTCATTCTACAGTATTAATTCCTCCTCTTTGGTGAAAGTATTCTACAGTCTAGGATTCCATAACCCTACCCAGTTCTGATTCTTTCTTGGGTGTCTCATTGTCTTCAGATACTTAAAGGAGTGAAGGACAATACCATAGAACAATTATTTATTTATTGTTTGGTACCAGGGATTGAAACCAGGAGCATTTAATCACTGAGCCACATCCCCTGCCCTTTTTATTTTTTTATTTTGAGGCAGAATCTTATTAAGTTGCTTAGAGCCTCACTTAAGTTGATGAGGCTGGCTTTGAACTCATGATCCCCCTGCCTCAGACTTCCCAGACCCTAGTGTTACCAGTATGCAACACTGCGCCTGGCTACAACATTGATCTTATTGAGGTAGAGTTATTTCTTCAATGTTCATAGTATTAATTCCTTCTTATAATTTTAAATATTAAAATCATGACTATTAAGTTCAGGAAATACTTAGATTATCCACTGTTACTACCCATTCTTGTATTATCCTTCAAGGGGCTAGCCAATGTAATAAGATAAGAAAATAAAGCAACATAGAAATATTAAAAAGAAATACTTTCTTTTTATATAATTGAGAAAACTCAAGAATTAGTAAGAAAATAGCAAAGTACCCAGGAAAAAATACAAAGTAAATAGAATTTATAGCTTTACTATGAGCCAACAATTACTCATTAGAAATGGAAAACAGATAATTCATTAACAGTGGCACCCGAACACTTAAATATGTAAGCATTAGGGTGTAGCATTCACATGAGGAAAAAAATTTCCAGTACTGAGGATTGAACCCAAGGTCTTCCACATGCTGAAGAAGCTTTGTACTGTTTCATTGGATGCATTTTTGATTGTAAAATAACTACATTTCTTAATTAAAAAAAAAAAAGGAAAAGCATCCTGGAACCCAAAGGGGGAGGAAAAAAAAGAAGAAGAAGCTTTGTAGCACTGAGTTACTTCCCCAGCCCTTTTAACCTTGAGACAGGATTTCTCTCAATTGCCCAGATTGGCCTTGAATTTGTAGTCCCTTTTTCTCACTTTCCCAAATTATTGGGATTATAGGCATGAGCTACTGCACCCAGCTGAAGAAATATTTTTTAAAGAAATACTCTGGTAAAAAGATTGTTCTCTATTTTTCTGTTTTTAAATAATGGATAAATATCATAGAAAAAAATTATCAACTAGTTTAAGGGTAAAGCTGTTATTAATAGTAATAAGATTTTGATTGTTTGCTTTAACACTGAGAAATTAATTCAACAGAATTAGGTTTAGATATTAGCATATATTTTTGAGGATTTACTCTTTAACCTGTACTAGTACAGAGATTGGAACTTAAAAAAAAAAAAGACCCAAGAAGGAAAGAGCTGGGCATGACAGCTCACACTTGTAATCTCAACTATGAGGCTTAGGCAAGAGGATTGTCAATTTGAAGCCAACTTCTGTCTCAAAATGAAATTTAAAAAGAGACTGTGGTTGTAGCTCAGTGGTAGATTGCTTTCCTAGCATGCACAAGGACCCGGACTTGATCCTCAGCACTGCAAAAATATAAAAAATAGTGGGGAAGGGAGAAAGGAAGCAAAGAGACTATTATCTTATATTTTAGTACTATTCATAAGGAATTCTGCCATGCAGTCCTTGAGAACTGTTGAGCCATTTAAAAGGTGACAACACTGAGGCTCAGAATGATTAACTCCTTGAATCCAAGTTCCCAAGGTGTAAGTTGTGGAGCATTGGATTCAGTTCCAGACAGTGCACCTGGGGAACCCGTTCTCAGGGGATGAAATCTGTGTGTAAAGACTGAGAACGTGGCTCCAGAAGACCCACTCCCTAGATCCCTAGAGTGGGCCTGTAATCTCCAATTGAATTGTCAAGCACTCAGATCCAAGTACTGATGAACTTTAGTTTTTAATACTTTTTTTAATTCAGAAAGTTATTTGTTGAAGAATCACACAATCTTTTAATGAAATAATATAATATATATAGATATAGATATAGATTCTGAAGATTAGATTTACCCCCAAGAGTGCCCCCCCAATTACCCACCCTTATCCTTCCCCTCCCCTTCCCAAAATATCTCCAAAACTGTGTTAGGTTGTATGATATTACACCTTATCTGGATTTGAAACATGATAATAGACCTCCTTTCTCAATGGCCAGGGTTTAGCTCCAGCCTCCACAGATGAGTGAAGATATTCGACCCTTGGTTCTCTGGGTTGTGCTGATGAACTTTTTCCTCAAGATAACCAATGCTTTGCTTGACCTAATTCATTATAATATTTATTTATTTATTTATTTATTTTTAAGAGAGAGGGACAGAGAGAGCAAGAGAGAGAAAAACAATTTTTATTTAATTTTTCATGCAGCTTTCATTGCTCTGAGACTTCATTGTGAACGTGGGTGCTGGGGTTTGAACTTGCGTACTTGCGCATGCTGGGCAAGCACCATAACTGCCGAGCCACCACGCCAGCCCTCATTATGATATTTATTAATTGTAGGTTAGACACATTTGTCAGTGGCTAGAACTTCATCAAAACTTTGACTAGAGAGCAGCAGTGAACGGAAGCTTGAAGAACTGAATGTTTTATTTAATGCTTTCAGTAAACAACATGTATTTTTCATAGCGGGTTTAAATAAATTAAACAAAATAATAACAATTGTCAAGTTTGGGTGATTAATTCTGCATTTCCTATAATTAATTCAATAGCTTTTATTACGAAAGAAGTCTAAGTACTTAGCAGAAAATTTACAAGTATATGTAAACAAAAACAAAAGCATCATAATCCTACCAGACCCTGTTAACATTTAATTATCTATCATTTCAGACTTTTTCTACCTGTGTTTATTTATATCCACTTGAAATTGTGTTCTACCTACCATTTGTAACCCGATCTATTCAATCTGTGATCAACATCTTGTCATGGGAGCAAATTTTCTGATCCAAAGTCAGATTTCTCTACTTGTCCCCCAAAACAGATTTTCCAAGTCCCCCAAAACAGGTTTTCCAAATCACAGTTCATTCCAAGCACACTTGGTGGTGGTTCTATCTATTGTGTTGTTTACTCATGACCATTGGTGTTTTTCAAGACATTTTCTTATTTCAGGGACTGTAGAAGTTGTCCTATAGAATGTTCCATCCTCTTCATTTGATGCTTGCATTCCTGTGTCAGCAATCTTGTCCCTTCTAACCCTAGTTTTCCCACTAAAATAATTTGCTGTAGGGGCTCGATTCAATTCAAGTAGACCTTTTTCTCTGGAATGCACGATAAGTGATGTGTTCGTCACATTCCGTTATTGACACTGAAGTTGATTACTGGATGGTGATGAGCTAATCTCTTCCTGCTTTTGTCCAGTCATGCTTTTCTCATTGTGACCACTAACTATCCTGTGCAGTATCGAATACTGACTAGTAAAAGTCAGGTTCCCTGTTGAACATTCAGCCTTACGGGTTTACATAACAATTGATAATCATTATCTAGCTCAGTAATTTCATTACAGGTGAGGTTATTCTAGCATCACTCTTTTTCATTTTTCTGTAATGTGTAGTTTTTTGTTCAGCAACAGAAATCTCTAGGTTAACACTGAAATACACGTACTGGAAGTGCAAGGTAAAAATTTGCTAAATTCATACTGAGTGCCTAGTAGGGCAGGTGAGAGATAAAGAGAAGGGCGACCTCAGTCTCTCCATACAAAGCACCATTTAAGCTGGAGTTTCCAGCAAGGTGGTCTATATTTAAAGTCCTGACCACCTGGTCATTACTATTGGCTAAGGTTAGTGCAAGATTCTAAAAAGGAAAACTAAAGTCATATGCTGACAATGAGCGGTAAGGGAACTGTTCCCTTATATACCCGGGACACCTTTTTAAGCTCCTGGTTTACTGTCATAAAATTATCAATTAAATGCCAACCTGGGAGGCTATGTAGTACCTACCAGGAAGCTTGTCTCTCATCAGTGGTGTCAGGCACATTGGATTTTAACTCTCTTTCAAGGCTCACCAAACAGCTTTCTGTGAAGCACACCTACTATTTTTCAGTTAATACTTTTCAGAACAAATAGAGAAATTTGGAAAATTCTTTATTCTTGGTTTCTTAAGTCCATTGGAAAGCAGCCAAATCATTTCATGATGGTTACCCTAAATATCTAATTAATGTCTTTCTAAGGGAATATATGTAATTTAATGCTCAAAGAGAAAACATTTTGTTCCCTTTTCAAAAAATATCCCTATGGAAGTTTATGACCTTTATTGTCAATGCCTGTTTTGAAACTGGGCTCTGGAGAGTGTCTGGGTTGGAAAAGGTCACCTATTTGCAATGATATATTCTGTCAAGAGTGTGTATGAGTGCAGTATATTATCCCTTAACAATTTAATTAGAATAAAGGCTTTTATCATTTTCTTTTTAGGTAGTACTGGGGGATTGAACCCAGGGGCATTCTGACACTGAGCTACATCTCCAGCCTTTTTTTTTTTTTTTGAGACAAGGTCTCCGTAAGTTACTTAGACTGGCCTCAGACTTGTGATCCTCCCACCTCAGCCTCCTGAGTAGCTGGGATTGTAGGCATATATCACTGTGCTTGGCTAATCTTTTTATTTCAAATGAACTTTATTAAGTATACAATTATGAATGAGTGCTTGAGTATAGTCCTTCAGTGGACTAACGTGATTCTTACTGTAACATTCTGAAATGTTTAGAGGTTGACATGGGACCTGAGCCTCCACCAGGTTGAGATGGTTCTGTGCTAAGGAACACACAGCTAATTCTTCCCTTCTTGTTTTTCATCCTTTCTATCTGGTTCCTTCCTTTCTTCCTCCTCTCCACTTAAGGCAAACGATGAAATTACTATTAATTTATATCATTCAGGTGAAACAGACCAAAAAAAACTATATTTCAGCAACTTTAGTAGTTTATATAACTTTTGAAAGAAAAATTCTCTGAGTCTCCCAGATATACAGTGTACATGAATTGGAGGAAATTGCAGTACTGTCGTTTTAGGTAGTTACTTAATATTTTCTGCATTTAATTAAACTCCTAGAGTTCAAAGGAAAGCACAGTCTGTTGCCTGGGGAGGTATCTTGGAGGAGATGAGGTTGGTGTGAAGGATGAGGAAAGAATACAGTTGAGATGGAGGTAGCTGCCTCAGAGCACTGGAGAACATCATAATTAAATTAACAGTGAGGCAAAGGGTTGGGCAAATCAGATGGAAAGTTACCAGAGAGAGGAAAGGGGACCTCGTTATATTCAAATTTCAGATAAATAAGAGTTAAAAATTCTACTCTAATTATGTGCTGTGCCACATTTGTGAACCCTAAATATGGCGATTGCTCATTGGTGGCTGGTTTAGAAGGAAGTCAGAAAGAACTTTGGTCCTGTAGAGTTGGTCTACAGAGCCATTCTGGGGAGCTGGAAAATATTGTGTGGGTAATATAGAGCCATTGTAAATTACTGACCAGAGAAGTAAAATGAAGATATAGTGCGTTAAGGAAAAAAATTCTCTTCCAGACATGTGCAGCGTCATTTGTCAGGAGAAGAAATATTCTCTGCAGAGGGCAGAGAAGTCTCTCATTTGCATAAGTATGTCCAGCATCTAAAAGAAAATCTGGCAGATAATAGGTCCTTAATAAATATTGACTGGAGAACCCAAGAAGGAAACAGGGTAGAATAAAATATTTAGAAATGCTGAAATGAATGATATAAGGCAACATATAAGGATAACAAAAAGCAATGGCCGTACGGTGCGATTTTCTCTCACTTTTATTCAGAAAGGCTTCATGGGAGAACTGTGGTGAGAGATGGTCCTGAGAGTGAGAAAGAAAGTTTTGGAGGTGGATCTTCAGAATATGCTTTTCTTCATCACAGCATTCCAAATGCTACTGGTACACCTTGCAAGCCGCTTATCCAAGTTAGATATGTAATGCCTCATCTTACGCTGTTTGCTAACTCTTCAGAATATGAGATATTAACGGTAGAGAACTGTTATCAGGATGGAATCGATGATCCCAGTCAAAAGTTTCTGCACTGTAATCAGAGTTCTGATGTTGTTGACCCCTAGACCATCCCAGATGTGATCAAAGTCCTAATTCATATAGTTTCACATGCAGCTGATGATGTTGCCTCTCACACTGTTGATGTAACCTTACTCAGTGTGACTTAGGGAGTTGCGTCTCAAAGAGATAGCTCAGGAAGGCCATGGGGAGGATGGTGTGAGCATTTCTTTGTAACAGCTTCTGAATACTTTATTTTTGACTTCCATCTACAGGTTTTATGTCTTTAATACACTAAGTTCAAAATAGGATTTTAAAGTAGGTGATACTAATCTAGTGCAGATAAGTGAAATCCCTATATGAAACCTATTCAGTTGACAAGAGAAGAGTGTTAATTTCCAGTTAGATCCCTACTCTGTAATTCTAATTTGGTGGTGTATGCATATTACATGTCTTAGGTGCTGGATAAATGGGATGGCAAGCTATCAGAGAGCTTATTATCTAGCAAGAAAGAAACAAACAGAGCGACATAGCTGATTCAAATTCTGAAAAATCAATGTAGTATATGAAAACAAGTGCTTAGACATCTAAAGGGAGGTGTAATTCACCCTGCCTTAAGGAAATCAGAGGAGATTCATGTATCCTGCGACATCTGAACAAAACATGGAAAAGAAACACTGTAGTGGTTTTCTGGAAAGAATAGAGTTAATAGGAGTTCAACAGGTAAGAGCAGTAGGACATAAGGCATGAAAGTAGCAGTGAATCCAGGGAGAAGGGAGCATGTTAGGAGAAAAGCACAGAAAGGAAGGCAGGCCAGCCAGCGTGGACTTCTCATACTTCCATTTATGAATCCTGCACAGATTGAATGTGTGTACTAGGAAGGTTACTGGCTGAAGAACTGGGCCTTGTTCAGCCAGGAGCCTGAGGCCGAGCTGCAAGGGAGGGTGATACAGTAGAGATAGGTAACTAAGAACAAAAGAGGATACCTCATTTTTAAGATAGCAAGACTGAATTTGGGGGTCTCAAAAGAAATGGAAGCAGTCAAAGGAGAACTTGAGATCTCTGGTTTAAAAGACTTGCGCATTTTTATTTTGGCATTGGATGAACCTGGGTGGACACAGGGTACTGTTGTCTGCAGAAGAGAAGGGTGTTATAAGGAAGGAGAACTAGAATTGGTCCTTAAGTCCCCTTTGAAGAGAAGGTCTAGAGAAACATTTCAGCTTTAAATGTGGGTATTTCTTAGAGGTTAGGAAGTGACAAAGAATCTTGAAGAGGTGGTTAGCAGTGAATTGCCACAGAGAGTCTTTTTGTGGGCTGGAGTGGTGGCTCAAGGTTATGGCACCTGCCTGGCATGTGCGAGGACCTGAGTTCAAACCCCAGCACCACATATGCAACCAAGTGTTGGAGCAACAAAAAACAGATGAAAAACTAAAGTTGTTTCTTTCTCTCTCTCTCTCTCACACTGTTGCTCTCTCTTTAAAAAAAAAAAAAAGTCTTTGTTGCTCTGTTTAGACAAGAAGGGGATTCTAACTGTCTCAGTGTGTGGAGTCCAGCTCTCCTGTGACCTTCTGTGTGACCTGGGACATAGTACTTAATTGTCCTCATTTTTCTTATCCATAAAATGGGAGAACATGCTGCCAGCTGCATTCTTCTGTTGCAAGGATTAATGAGATAACTCATTGAAAAGGCTTAGAATAATGTCTGGTAGAGAGACAGGGCTCAATAAACATTAGCGCTTATGCGCTGAGTCCTTACATAATTGACCAGATTTCATATTGATATTGATTTGAGATGTTTCTTTAAAATGTAAGCACAGGAAAATCTTTTGACTGATTTATCTAATTTGCTGATGTGTAATTATCAGAAAGGACTTAGACTGTTACATAGTTTTTCCATTAAAAATGCTCCATAGACAACCTTACCTTTCATGTGTGAAAATTAACCTTATGCTTATGTTTTGCAAAATAATTAAAGTCTCCATTTTAGTCAGGTCTTTATTCATGTGGATTTACTTATTAATTTTGAGAACTACATAAGGCAGGTTGAGCCTTTTATAAAAACAGGACAGATAACATGGAAAAGTTAGATTATAACTTGGAAGTTTATATCATATGACTTATATCCTAGTATGGATTTCCCTGTATGCTTTTCTTCGGTAGGAAAATACCACTTCTCCTGTGTGTGTGTTGGTTGTTTCTTTCTGTAATTCCTTTATTGCACTTTGTACCATACTTCTATTAAGGTTAAGAGGGGAACTCCCATATGCGATAAGCAGGGCTGGCTATCAGAACACACAGAACCAGCCAGGCCTCCATCACCGTTGATAACTGCAAGATCTCAGGTGAGGCAGTTACCTCAGTGCCTCAGTTTCCCTTCCTGTGGAATGGAGGTCCTCACCCACCTCTAAATAGGTATGGTAAGGATTCATTTTTCTTTTACAAACATATATGAATTTATTTTTTTAATGGCCAATAAAAATACAGCTGGAAGCAAGCTATTTTTCCCTCTAAGCGTTCTGTAGTTAGTTAAAATGGGGACAGATAGGAATCACCTTCATTGTGTCTATAAGAAAACTGAAATTTAAAACAAACAAAAGAAGTGGTAGATATAAGGGGGGAATTCCTAATTCAGGTTTTATCCTCTGTCTAAAATACATTGTTGGGTAAGTGCTTTGAACCTGTCAGAGATGGAGTGTAGGAAAAAATACCAAGTAATATTAGCCTGCCAGTCTAGGCTGTCAGGCATATCTATTTTGCCATCTGTCACAGGAGATTTTAGTCTGGAGAGCTGCAAATCCGTGACTGGGGACCCAAAGTTCAAAAGCAGAGGCTCTGTCCTCTGTGCATGCTGTGCGGGGTCTGCATCTCCACCCACGGGCCAGGCATTTCCATTGATCATACACGGTGCATCTGCAACTTCATAAAGGGAGAGTGTGAAGGAACTGCACTTTTATAATCTGTTCTAAAGGTGCCGTCATTTAAAGCAATGTGACTGAGATATGTACTACAAAATATTTAACCCTATTGCCCTCCTCTAACTTATGTTGGGGTTTAGTGTTCTTATGGTTCTATAACAGAGCACACCGGCTGAGTGGGTGGAAGAAGGCAGGTTTCCAAAAGGGACAGTAAGCGGCAGATCTGCCACGTGCACACATTTGTTACTTCAGGGAAGCAGAGAAACAGCAATTAGGCAGTGGAGTAATGCTCTTAGGGGCTCAGGCTGCAGGTCCGTAATACATTCCTTTCTTAATGTGACTTGATGTAGATAGAGTGAGGGCCTATCAGGTGTGAAAAGCCCTGCTGCTCCTGGCGTGGAGCAGCCTCCAGACGGTGATTTGGCGACGTCAATCTAGTCATGCTTGACTTGGACACTTAACGTGGTAAAGCAGGATTCCTCTACCCCCGATCAACTTCTCAATTAGCAAGCTGCCTTGTGTAACGGCCTTGTTTTGCGGTCCCTCAGGGCTGCTTCAGGGGTCATTAGGGTGAGAAAACTTGAGCACCAGCTCCAGCTCCGGAGCAGAGTGGGAAGGGAGCCTCAGAGATTTCCTAAATACATAGAACCCTTTCTCAAGTTGTTTGCTTTCATGGGATTGATTCTTGGCACATTAAGAAGCTTAAGGCTCCAGTATCTTCCTTAAACTGCCCCCCTTATCTCCTTCGCAGCTGACAGGTTTTTTTTTTTTTTTTGACAGGCAGAGAGTAAAAAGAGATAACTAGTAGGTTAGTACTTTATTTGTACATGTGGACACACAAGCTCATAGAGAGACACGCACGCACATGTTCAAATGTCTTTTAAGTTGTCTTTTCAGGGTCTGTGGTTACCAGTAAATTTTAGCTGTCAAAAGATTCCAATGCCTCATTTTTCTATATTCAATGTGTCTGAGTTCAAAAGCTTTGTTTCAACTATGTCTGACTTTATTCACTAATGATTCTTAAATGATTGTTGCCTTTTTCAATACTTTCTCCCTTAACTTCAGACAGCATTTGCATGAATAAGTGCTAATATAGTTTTTATGGGCATTTATGAATATACATTGAAATATATTTATTTGCGATGATATGACCAAATGACTGATTCCCAAGTTTAATTGCAAAAATATTTTTGTCTTTCACAAAAATCTATCTGTATGGAAAAAAATAATAAAAACTTAGAGAATTCTCATATTTTGAGGATTGTACTACTTAGAAAAGCATCCCTATTTCCAAGCATCATTTTTATAGTTTCCTACGTCGAGCACCTATTTTCGTATTCATTGGCTGTTACCACACTTAGAAAATTAGATGAATGAATTCATATCAAACATTGTAGCAGGTCAGCTTTAACATTCTTAGAGTAAATTATTCTCACATGTGTTCCAGAAACAGTTTTGCCCAAAGTGGTTTGCTTCAGTTTCCTACAAAATATTTATTGACACTGAGCAGAGAATTCTATGGTTAATAATATATGTGTTGTTCCACAGATAACTAGGTGTATTTTATAAATTGGAAGTTGGAGATAGATATTGATATTATGCAACCCAATAGACACTATATTTTTGAAGAGTTTGACATTCAATTTTAGATCTGTTTAAGGAGTTTAAAACTCTGGGCACTGTAGCATAATTACTAAAACACACTTCAAATAATAAGTCCTAAATTTGACACAACAAAGGAAATACTTAGGCTATGTCTTTTTAAAAAGATAAATACACATTCTAAAATGAACTTAGTGAAAGTAGCAATTTGTAGAAAGAAAATGTTTGAAAAGTATGCAAAAACAGAAAACTCGTGAATAGTTATGAATAATATTACATGTGTACATAAAAATGTGTAATCTACAGAATTGATTGTAATTCTCTTGTATACTTTTGCTACACAAAATTTAATTTTAATATTTCTCCTCCATAGGATTGTATTGAATGCTGTGTAATTTACTGTGGAAAGCATCAACTTGGAAAAAAGTAATACTAATGAGTTAATTGCAAATTTTTCCTCCACAAACAGTTTTGTCTTTCTGAGTTTGTACTTTAGTTAATGTCTTATTCCAAAAAGAGAACTAATTCTACAATTACTTTCATGGCTTTATTTTGATAACTCTTCTAAATCCTACTTTAAGGCAATGCAAAAGTCCCTTAAAGGATTCTCAGATTTAAAAGATACATATTTTTAATACTAACCCATGTGGAATAAAAGGTGTATACTTTCCCCTTTAACTAGGTGTTAAGGGAATATTATGATTCAATCTGACAAGTTAACTTCTCCATATTAGTTTTTACCTGAATAATTGTTATACTTTAATTAGAATGAAAAAAATTTAAATATACAAAAACTCCTAAAGGGTGTTTAGTTGTATCTGCCTACTAAACTCCATGAAGGAACAGAGGAACAGAAATTTTTGAAACATCTGAATTCTAATTGATCTCTGATTATTATGAGGATTACCATATAATTTTCTATCTGACTCAGGATATTTTTTATAAAGACAATACTACTTTAGATCAAAAATTAATGCATATTCAGAATTATCCTGGAAGAATTGTGATGTTTGGCTGCTCATGCTCTTACTTACTGTTGCAGACATTTAACCCGTAAATGATTTTTTATTTTTTTAAGTGATAACACTGAAAGTACCTTCTTAATTTGTGAGTGTACACACTCACAAATGTGTGAGTGCACATGCATGCTTGGGGCTGGGTATTGAACCCGAGACCTGGAACATGAGACACAGTCTATCACCGAGACACATCCAATCCCCTCTTAAAACATTTAAGAACCATTATTTATTAAAATGATTGCAGGTAAATAGTGTCAGATGCTAAATGTTCTTTTCAAAAATACTTTAACAATGACAAAGCAAACAAGATCTATTTCGTGAATCATTTGGTGAAATTCCATTTGTCAATGGAATTTGAAACTAGAGTATTCTCTGACACCTTCAGAATATAACATCCTAAGTTAAGAACAAGGATGAATATCTATGATATCATTTTCTGCCTCCCTTTTATTTAGTGAATTCAAATTATAAATTAGATCACCCAATCCCAAATTCTGCTACTTACCTTAAAAAATACTAGTAAGTATATTGCTTCTTTAAAGTAATGTAAGAGATTTAAATAAAACTGGAAGCTAAATTCTAAGTAATAGTTCCTTAAGTAGGTTGCTATTCTACATAGAATTTTTTCTCTGAAATAAATCATAAAAATTAATTGTAGAAGAAATGTTTGTCTGACGTTTACTGGCTAGCTTCAAGAATAAATAATTCCTTACCTACACAAGGTGAGTGATCTGTGTTCTTTTTACAAGTAATCAGTCATTACTGTCACTGAGTCATCATAATCTGGATAGAAAGATACATTTTTACACCAGAACAAGCGAGCTATGCACTGGGATTCTGCATTCTGTTGTCCTCACCTACCTGGCATGTTACAGGTCCACTTCCCTGAGCCTATGTCAGTGCTGGATAAAGGAGAGCATGACCCTTGGAAAGACCGCAGAGTGGACACGTGAAAATATTAACTGGCTTATTTGACAAAGGCCAAAGGAAAGGTCTTTCCCAGGATTAGTTCCCAACTATTAATGACCTTCCTATAAATGTCTTATCCCTCTCTTTTTTACTTTCCTATTAAATTTGTCAGTTAGTTGAGTTCATTAGTTATGAGATGGATAAAAATAATATTTTCAAATAAGGAGCTTCCCTTCACACTTGCTTGTTCACTTTTATATATAGTATATGGAAAGAAAAGTCTGAAAAAGAAAGATAAAAAAAGAAGGTAATTGTGGGCCTCTAAAAAGTCTATACAGGTATCAAAAGAGTTTAATGCTGATTTTTAGGAAAATGTTACTTTGAAAGTTCCCTCCTAGAAAGAGCTATTTAATTTTATGTAGACACGGCTTTCTTAAACTCTTGGTAGACTAGACTATCACTTAAAAATTTCTTAAAAG
The DNA here is from genome assembly GCA_004027875.1 of Aplodontia rufa. Classification (NCBI taxonomy): domain Eukaryota; kingdom Metazoa; phylum Chordata; class Mammalia; order Rodentia; family Aplodontiidae; genus Aplodontia; species Aplodontia rufa. The sequence continues at coordinate 100,161 of PVKS010001976.1, forward strand.
TTTTTATTATAAAATTGTGTAAAGCATATTCCAATTAGCATTTATTGTACTTGTCACTGAAATCAGGCCAGAATTTATTTCAATCTACCAACCACTTCCTCGGTTATATCAAAGGAGAAACTCAATTGCCCACAATATCTATAAAAATAATCTTATGTGTTTATGTCCATGTTATGGGAGCTGGTTGTCCTTCCCTTCATTAAAAACACTTAAAATTAAAGCAGGGATTATACAGTGATTACATAAAATATGTTTCTAACATTTAAAAAATTGTTTCCTAGTTTTATTTCATGTGTGTTATCCTTGACTAGAAATTCCTATTTCTTGTTTTTTTTCTTTCTTTTAACATCCTAGCCACTTGTATAACTACCTAAAAATTTTAACAATCTTGCCTTTTAAATATCACAACAATGAAGAGAAAGCTGGACATGTTTCTTTTGTTCTAGCAGCAGAAGCCTTGTGAGGTCTAAGATTCTGTGATTTTATGAAATGATGGTACAATTGCCATATTTGCCTGGAAGTATTATCCTCACCAAATGTTGAGGGGAAAGTATTCAATTTTACTTTTCTCTGAATAGCTTCTCCCAGTAGGCTACTGTGCTGATCATAAATAGCTCTAACACCTGCTCATAGGCTTTGGAAAGTGGGTTTGAGAGGAAATCAACCATTATTTGTTAAAAGTGAAAGTGTAATATGAAGACACTTTTGGCAACTTTTAGCATAGTCAGATGTGGAGAGGAAGATGATGGTGCTATGTATATCAGCCACTACCCTCAGTCACATCAGAAACCGAGAGACTTTCATCCATCTTTCCCTATTTGTAAGATGAAGAAAAAACGTAATGCCATTTGAGCAAAAGACCAAATTTAGTTAAGACGAGTTAAGTTCTTACACCAGCTATGGTACTAAATAATTGTTCAAGGCTCTGTGTGTAGACACCAGGTACTTTTTGCTTTCTGTAGTAGAGCTAAGACGGGCCAGTTGCCCAGGCATCAACCCACTTTTCTTTGTATGTGGTTCTGTGTTTGTCTTTATGAAGCCAAAAATAGTGAGTTTAGAAGGGAAGTAACATTGGTAAGCCAGCAACTACAAAAAGAGGTAGAGTATAGTGATATATTTCAGATTACAAGATAATGATTCTTGTTATTAGCATTCATATTTTTAAGTTTAGGGTAGAATAAAATGTCTCTGGCCTGTAACATTTTTTTCTATTTTTAAGCATAGAACACTAGAGGATGATTTCTAGGATACATTCCAGTTATAAAATTATGGATCTCCACGTGTTTGAAAGTGATTATGTATTCAGAGGTATAAGGAAAATTCAATCTAAAGCACACTGTCCATTAAAATATGACATGATCTATATATTAATTTTAACATTTCTAGTAGCCAAGAAAAGTTTTTTTTAAAGGTTGAAATCAATTCTTAAAACATTTTACTTAATACAGTGTATCCTAAAGATTGGCATTTTAAAAGATAATTATTATTAAAAAATATTCAGGAAATATTTTACTTTTGTTTGTGAAATCTTGAAGCCTGATGTGTATGACCGGTTAGAGCATCTCTCATTTCAGATCAGCCACATGTCCAGATATTGATGGCCACATGTGGCTGGTGGGATCTCTACCAGCCAGCCCCACTACAGACAGAAAGGGAATGGGGAGGAGCTTGGCTGATTAGTTGATTGGAGCTGGGAGGAATCAGGGTGGAACTTAAAGTCTACAAACACGGCATGGAGTGTCCTGTTGTGTTATTTTCTTGGTCTATCTCAAATCTCCCTAGAATATTTCATTAATCTTTTCTTTACTTTTATAGACAACACCTAGGGAGTCAATTGACAATGACTTTCATCAAAATCTCTTTCTAAGCCTTTAGCATTCTTTCCATCCATTTATTTATTTTTTAAATTATTTTTTGCAGTGTTGGGTATTGAACCCAGGACTTCATGCATGCTGGGCAAGCACTCTATCACAAAACTACATCCCCAGGCCTTGAGCATTCTCTTTCAATTTTCTGCTTTGCCAATAGAGTTCTAAGTCTAGATTCCAACAATTCTGCAAAATTATAAAATAGAATCAAATAAAATAAAACCCCAAAAGTTAAATCCCCACCCTACCGTGCAGAAATAACTTTTAACCTATGATTTTATTGTCCCCACCACGTTGTTGTTAAAATGGGTTGAATCATGAGCTGAAACAGCAAGTCTAAGCAGTGATTGGCAGGTAGATGCTAGGAATTGGCCCTCTGAGTTGGATTTGAGAATGCTGTTTCTTGCAGCCGGGTGCCATTCTGTCAAGGGTCACAGAAGGGTAACATTCTGAGCACAACCTAAAATACAAG